>RJWM01005669.1:0-89905 GCA_004363535.1 Dasyprocta punctata
GAATTAAAGAGGTAACCTTTTAAATCTGCCTCTTTTCTGCAAATACATTGGAAAAATAGCAAGATACCTACCATTCCACATTCTGACCTCAAGAGATGCTGGCCTTGGCTCTGACTGATATAATGTCATTTCCATCTGCTATGTTCACTTCTCTGTATTATAATTTGACCTGTTACAAGATCTGATGGTTATCTTTCCAAATAGTTTGTTTTGCAGTTCTTAACTTGGATCTCACTTACTTCTGATTAACTCCATCTGGGTTTAAGTAGATTAATATCACTTGGTACATCTCTGCCAGGGAGCAAGCTAAAACCTCATATGGCTCATGCTATTTACATTTCACAGATGATGGCATTGAGACATGAAGAAGGCAAACAATTTTTCTCAAGATCACATAAGTAAGTGATAAATACAGAATTCAAATTTCTTCATTCATTGTATCAGTAGAGCTTATATCACCACACCATAACAACCACCACACCGTAATACCTCAGTTAAGAATAAAAACATGAAAATTTTGCCCTGAAAAACAATGGCTATTTTAAAACATATCTATTTTCCAAGCAAGAGCTTTTTGAGATCTTTTAATCTATTTTTTAAATGCCTACAGTTATCTCTCACCCAGAACTATAAAGTCTTTCCCCCAAAACTACTTCACTCTTAATTTTTTTCCTACTTCTAACAGTCATTATTCTGACATTCAAAACAGCATACCCAATTTTAGCACATTTCCCCTCATCTATTCTGTCATACACACATTTGCAAAACTTATTTTAAATTAAGATACTCATCAAAAAGACTGAAGTCCAAAAATCTTTATCCCTTGAGAAGATTTAGGGGTGTGATGGCTATTTTCAAGCCCTCAAAGGATTAGCTTTATTTTGTGTTTGCAAAGAAGAAAATCATGGTGAATTAAATGGGATGGGAAAGTGGAATTAGAGGAAAATTAATCTTGATATGAAGAAGTAATTTTTATCAATTAGAACCATTCGAAATTTGAATAGCTTGCACATCCATTGTGATGCTTCCACTAATGCATTCAAGTAAAAAGTAAGAAACCACTTGCCAGAGGCATTGCAAGAAGTTGGAGTCAATCAGCTGAAATACTTCTCATCACTTTAGGGATTTTTAATTTTATGACGAGTCTCAATTCAATGACTGACGTTGGCTCTCAATGTCATCTCACCATCTAGACTTGCATTTCACTTCCTCCCAGCATAAATCCCTATTTTGGCAAATGCAGTTCTCTCACACCAAGAATATCCCTCAGTTCTCTACTTTTGTTTAAGTAAGTTGACCCAGGTAGAATCCCTGTCTCAAATCCTTAACTCCATCTTCTTGCTTTAGCAAGGTAATAATTTTCCAGAACTTTACCAACAACATGCGTTAGCACATTTTATGCTTGATCTCCTTTTTCTTCAAGTTCATCCATGCGGCCTACCTTGGAAAAAGTATTTCACTTTGAATTTTTTTTTATCTAAACACCTAACCTATTGTATGAAGACTTAATCTTACTGTCACCAATAAATTTAAGAGATTTCCTGAAATTCAGTGCAATGTCTTATGCTAAAATGTTCATGCACAATTTTCTAGTAGACATAATTGCACTTGTATTTTATTAGTGCCTTAATGAGATTTTTGTAATTGGAAAGATAAAGGAAGATTTTGTTTGCATTTTTAGTCATTTCCCAAAATTTACCACTTAGCTATCCACTCATAATTTTTACACCAATATCGCTAAAAAAAAGAAAAGAAAAGATTCATGTCTGCACCCCCATGAGCCTGAGTTTAGTATACGTGATTCAGAAAAAAACTATGACTGAAGAAATGCCTGAAAGAGTGACTGTCACGTTCACTTCTGGAGTAGTTTTCAGTTTTCTCTGATAGACCTTCAAATATTCTAAGTTGGACCTCACAAAGTATTGAATGTAAATATTTATATCATACTGAATTCATGTGCATATATTGAAACTCTAAACCTCATCACGATGACTCTAGGAGGTGGGGCTTTTGGGAGCTATTGAGTTTGAGGATGTAGCCCTCTGAACAGGATTAATACCCTTATAAAACAGACCTAGAGCAACCCCTTGGCTTTCCATCATGAAAAATAACAATGAGAAGGCAGTCTTACTTCCGTGGCTATAAGGAAGTAGGACTTCACCAGACACAAATGCTGCCAGTGCCTTAATCTTGGACTTCTCAGTGTCTAAAATTTCAAGAAATTAATTTTTATTTTTTGAGATGCCCAAATTACGATATTTTGTTACATCAGCTTGAATAGATCAAGACAGATGTGGAATTTTCAGAATAATTACTATATAGTCAGCTTATTAATTCTTACCATACAACTGAGATAAATAAATACCTCATCATATTTTATAAAATGTGTCTGCCACAGATAATCAGAAGTTTTTGGCATTCTAGAAGTAACTGTGCTCATTTAATTTCCTGTTTATTTTTCTCTTAACAAAGCATGTTTCATGCACTGCTGATAATCACATACCTGTCCCTTCCCTATTTTGCAGTGAAAGACCCTGGGTGTGAGAAAAGCAACAGAGTGCGACTATGATTACCCACCAAGACAACCCGAGAAGAAAGTGACACACATTGGCTCACAGAGCTGGAACAGTCTTACACTTACCCTGAATCTGTTCCACTATCACATTTACCTACTTAAATAATACTAATAATGAAAAGGAATTTGATTCTACATCCTTGAACATGCATTGAATAGAAGATCAGTTACGAGCTTGCCCTTACAGCACCTAGGAAAGCTGTGGCCAGCTCTTAGTTAGTGTCTTCTTAAATATGGATGATGAATTGAATGGAAATAAACTCTTTAATATTATCAGTGTAACTCTGTGCTAAGTATACCATCCTAGGTTTTAAAATGAGCTCTTTCTTCCTCGAGAATATTTGAGACAGTGAACTCATTTTAGTAACAATTCTTTGATAAGTGTCTGTATGTTAACAAAGAGAGAGAATGGCTGATTTTTGTTAAAGGTTTTTTTCTCCTTATAAAAGGAATTATTCTATTTTAAGTATCTAATATTAACATTCATTGAGCACCAACAGAGAGCTAGAAACTATACTGCCAAAACACATGTAGTCATTCTCAGTTTCTGTACTATATTGGTCAACAATGGAATAATTAAGCAAGCGACAGACTTGTAATCTGAATTATAGAAAAAGACACAGTCAAGCCTGGAAGTACTCTCAAGAGCAAACAAAGTACACATGTTTGAGTGTGGAATCTATTCCTGGGAATCCCCTGAGATTTTTTACCTTCTACCATCTGATGTACAGTGGTATGTGGTTACTGGCAGTGAAACTGTCTTTTCTGATATTTCAGAATGACAGCAAAAATAACTCTCATTATAATTCATAATCTTTGCACTATACTTTCCTTTGCAATCTAATGTCTAAACACCTCAACTCTCATTTGATCTAGGGATTTTATAGATAAGGATTCTGAAGCCTATCAAAAAGATGCAACTTCTGAAGGATCACAGTCAGTAAATGACAGAGATGGAGTTTCATGAGTTCAAAACCTGTTATCTTTCCACAACTCTAAGAAGCCTCAGAAAACATGCATTTATGTTGAGCTCTTTTATAATAAATTTGCAGATTTTGTCTTGGGCAAATAATGATTCCTCTCAAGAACACTGGAATTTAATAAGATGAGTAGGAGAAATAAGGCATTACCATAAACATCAGTAATACTAGCCAGTACAGTAAAAAATGACAAGCCACGTATTCTGAGCATTTAGAACACAGCAGTGCTTAAGAAAGGGTTCCTCAAGGAGGGGGGCAGATAAACTGAGCAGTGTTTAGTAAAAATGTGGAGACGTAAGAGAGAAGCATAAGGTAAAGTAGTGAAAATATTAGAAGAGTGAAGGCATCTGTGAAAGAAAGTAAGAAACAAATGAGATAATCCCTGTGCTCAACGACCTTACAGTTAAACTGAATAGATACAAGTTGCACATTCAAAAGTAATTGAAGAATATTCTTAAGCATCACGTATGGTAACTGGTAAATCACGTGGCACCAGAAACAGAATCCTGACTGTGCTCAGAGAACAGGATTTGGAGTTCTTAAGACAACTTTGTTCATCAACAACAAAACAGCAAAACACAAACAAACGAATGCAAAATAAAGAGAATATGACAATAAAGAACAAAAGCACTTGAGGAGTGACTGAATATTTGTCTAGTTTCAGTGTGCTCACCGCACATAGAAATGGTATTTATTTAAAGACTTGGAAACAGACATGTTTTTAGAGCCAAGAAATTATAGTGGCAGCTGTACCCTGTACCTAGAAAGAGAAGTCATAATTTGAGCTGAGGGGTAAGCCCAAAACTGAAGCAAGAGCTGTGCCACAAGTAGTGTGGTCTTGCTTGAGCAGTTCATTTCCTCTTGGGTTCTGTTTAATCATCTACCAAATGGAGTTAATGGTATCTTTCCTGCCTCAATCTACAGTTCACAGTATCCTCTAATGACTTACTGATTTTCATTGACCAAATGTCAAAGAAACCTTATACTTCTCACACTATAGACATAATGCTAGGTAGAAATGTAGAGATATTAAACTTCTGAACCAATCCCCACAGAGGCAAATCAGGTATTGCAATACATAAAATCATTAATTCAACTGAATTTTGAAAATTTACAAGATTCTGTGTGCCACATATCTTACTGAGGAGGTTAAGTCACAAAGATAGAGCTAAAAGAAAATATAGCTATAAATTTTCATACCCTGAGGTTGGAAATAGTTTCTTAAATATAAGAACTGAAGTACAAGCATAAGGTATGATACCTACAGAAAAAGCAGAATACATTTCATCTGACATAAAAAGAAAGTTGTTTTTTAGAGTACTTCATCATAAAAGCAAAATCCAAGAAGTGAAAGAAAACATCTGTAAATCATATATTGGTTTAGAATCTAACACGAATTCAACAAATCCTTTTAACTATGGAACAAAATAACAAATAAGCCAAATAAAGGCAGTCAAAGGACTTAAATAGACATTTCTCCACAGAAAACATACAAATGACCAAAAAATAAATAAAAATAAAAAATAAGAAACAAAACATGAAAAATTTCCTGCTATCATTAGTCATCACTGAACAGCAAGTCAATATTTCAGTGAAATACCTACTTCTCATTAATGGTATGATTTACAAAAAAACAGATGGATGACAAAAATTATTGGAAAAATGAGGAATATCTTAGTCCACTTGAACTGCAATTTAAAATTCCATAAACTGGATATTTTATAAACATCAGAGGTTTTTCACAATTCTAGAGACTGGGCAGTTCGAGAACAAAGTACCAGCTGATTGTCTGATGAAAGTCAGCTTTCTCATAATGGCACTTTCTCACTCTGGTTTCATGAAGTGGAAGAGGTAAGAGAGATTTCTGCTGCCTTTTTTATAAAAGCTCTATCCTCATTTTCTCTCGAAGACATCAACTCCTAAACATAGTGGTATTTAAGTTTAAACAGGAATTTCAGAGTAATGCAGACACTAAAACTACAGTATGGAAGAACTGGAACTCTCATACATTGCTTGTAGGAATATATGAATGAAATAAATACTTTGAAAATAGATCATTAGCCCATCATAAAACTTAGAACAGAGCTATCACATGTCCTAGAAAATCCACTTTTGGCTAAAATTGAAAATAAATATTCACACCAAAATATTTTCATATATGTTTAGGATCACTATTCATAATTATCAAAAAATGGGAAATAACAAGTGACATCAACTTATGGATGTATAAACAAAATATGAAATATTATTTAACCATTAAAATAAATAGGGTTTATCCTTACTACAATGTGTATAAGCCTAGAAAATATTAGAAGAAGGGAAAGAAACCTGTCACAAAAAGTTAGATACGATACGATTCTCTTTATGCGATGTGTCCAAAATAGTCAAATTCGTAAAGATTGAAAATAAAACCCTTGCTGCCAAGGACTAGAGGGAAGGGAAATGGAGAGTGACTACAAACAGTTCTTAATTTCATTTTGCAGTGGGGAAAATATTTTGAAATTATGTATGGTGATAGTACACAACTTTACAAATGTACTGAAGTGTATATTATGAAAGGAGGTAATTTGTGCTTTCAAAATTATGTCTTAGATGAAAAATGACTGAGCTCTTTCGAATCAACACAATAAAAGGTAAAGAAAAGGAAATAACTATATACTTTGCAGAACATGTTGCCCATTATAATAAAGTTTACTGTTCACTATAATAAAGCTTTGGGAAATTTTTCATACAAATGAAAATAGGAAATAATAGTTAATATGCATTGAGTAATCACTGCATGTCAAGGATTATTCTGTTAGCACCTCTTTTAATCCTCATTACAAAACTCTGGGATAGATATTATTACTACCTCCCTTTCCGATGAGGAAACTAAGCCACAGAATAGTAAAGAAACTTGTCCAAGATTATACTGAACATATGGTAGACTAATGATTTTACACTTGGAAGCAAACTTTAACATTCACATTCTTAATCAGTAGCAAAATTGTTTCTTTAGAAAATATAAGGCACATGGTTAATATAAAAAGTGCTATTAATGAGTCTTGGTTTATAAAACCATTGCATATTTGGGGGGAAATTCATGTGGCATAACCTGATAGAGCCTGCCTAAAATCCTTTTGCCATATCCTTCCCTAGGGATCTTCATACCTAGCCTACGTTTTATCCTTCCTGGGAAAGAGTGCTCAGAATTGAACTTGACAATATTTTCCATTTTTGAACAACAGCGGCTGTTTTGAGAGATCTTCTTAGCTTTAAGATTGTACGCATCTTAGATGAAGACACTCTTTGCTTGCAATAACCCTATCTTATATCAAGTTGTCTAGGAGCACATCTTGAAATGGGGATATAGGTGGATGTCATTTATTGACAGAAGTCTTGTAAGGAAAATCTATAAGGCTAGGAATAAAATGAGACAGGAAAATAGAAAGTTATCCACAGGAAGTAGTCCATTCAGGTGTATTCTTAGCCTCATATCTACAGTAAGGTTTTCTAGAACATAAGCCACACCATGGAGTTGACAGGTAGCAGTTACCAGTCTACTGTGAGTTACAGTGGTGGTAAAGAAGTGAGGAACTGCCTGAACAAAGCAACCAAGAGAATGTTTCAGGAAAGCTAGAAGCTATTAGTAGCTAACATAACCACTGGGAGTAGAGTTGTGGGTCTCTTAGAGGAGTTCTGGGCACCACATCACAGCATCTCCCACACAGTAACAGAGTGGTGGGGCAGAGTGGTTGGGGGCACCAGATATGGAGCAAAGTCAGTGTCAACACTTAAACCTACTCTTAGGCCTCTGCTCTCTGTCACCTAGTAGCTGTGTGACTCAAACCACTAAACATTTCTAAGCTTGTTTCCATGTCTATCAACGACATCATAGCATCAGGTTCATAGGGGTATAGTGAAGAACAGGAGAAATGACATGCAAATACACTTAGTGCTATGCTTAGAACATAGTTAAAGTTTAATAAATAGTAGTTACTACCATGGTGATATATTAAACTTTTATTAGTTATGAAATTTTGCCCATTTCCTTCTGAAGTGAAGTAAAAGAAGTTGGATTATTTATTTAGCCAACCGGCAATTTCAAGTCTTACAATTTCCTTTTGTTTCCAACGATACAATGTTTGAATATTTTTCTAAGCATAGTTTGAATTTACACAGTGAGAATATGAACTTGTCTTAAACCCTCATCACTGCAGTGATCACCTCCAGAACAACAGTCTTCCTTTCAGCTTTGCCTTTTTTGTCCCATATGAATTAAGTTTTCATTGTGGACTATCATAAATCCATCAGTGTCTGACTTTTTCCTTTGTGGCAGCAAATACCAAAGTCTGACAATGAATCCATGTCCTGCTGTAATGACTTCAAATGCATTCCAGGTTACGGGGTTATCCCTGTTAAAGACATTTTAAAAGAATCTGGTATTTTGCCAGGAAAAGGCCTGTGCTCCAGCTGCCAAAACCCATGACAGTAAGCACCTGACAGAAACTCAGGAACAAATCTGTTGGTTACAGAGTGGCAGCTCCACCAATGATTGTAGAACAGGACCAGTGGATCTTGACACTGAACTGGGTAAAAAGTGATGCACAGAATGTCCTAGAGAAGACCTTACTCACTGAAAGTAGAAATACCACTTTCAATGGGGAAGCAGTTGTGTAGTACCAAATGCAAGAACTTTATGTAGTAGTTCCACAGAGATGAGGTCTATCATGGAAGTCTTTCAGCCAAAACCTGCGCTACGACAGAGGCAGTGAGCTGACTTAACTCCACTTCTACCCTCAGCCTCTCTCCACTGCTCAGGCAAAACAGAGCAAACATTCTTCACCAGCATTCTTCCTATGGAGCAGAGTGTCATTCTTTTGCTCCTGCATGCATGCATTCATTTATTCATTAAGTGAATATTTATTCACTGCATGCTTAATAGGCACTAGAGATGCCAGACTGAAAATGGATTTATAACAAATGAGAGCAAAGTGAGTTGAATGGACTTAGTGCTCATATAGTACAAACTCTGATCTACCACCTAATACATGGCTATTTAAAAGAAGAATTCTGGAGGAAAAACTCCTTATTTCAAATGGTAAGTCAATGATAGTGGAAATACAGAAACTTATATAAAAAGATGACCAGGGACCTTTCTGGCCCTTCTCAATGTAGGCCACCTAAATAGCTGGCTATTCAGCCTAGAGAAAAGCTGAACTTCTCTCTGTTCACACAATAGAAGAAGCAGCTACAGTGAAATATCAGTGCCACAAATGAACGCTTGGTACTACCCATTTATGTTCAAGTCACTCTGTGGAGTTAAAACCCTGTGATTCCATCTTCCATTCTTTGCGATGGGGATGCTCTCACAACAAGACTGGCAGGCACCTGGAAAACAGGAAACACTTCTGGGTGCATATCTAATGGATTCACTTCTAACTGTTAATTTTTGTAGAGTGATGGAAATACTCACCCAATAATAATGAGATGGAATGTGACAACTAAAACTCTCCAATTTAGCAAAATTCATTTCGCAAAATCATCACAGAGCATCTGAATCACTGCCTAGCAGAGGAGAACAACATCTGGCAAACAAGCAGTGATGTATTAAAATGTTTTTAGCACCATATGGCAATATGTCTCTAAAGTCACCTGCAGGTTGAAATGAAAACCCATTTTTATAACTACCTTGGGAGAAAGAGGAAGGGGAATGGGATCAAAGGGTGCATTCGAATAATGCAATATGGATACTAAAAGTATACACTGCTAAATATTAAAGCAAATGTTGAAATAGCAACACATTATTAGGAGGCAAAGTAGCAAGTGGTTTAAAATCTTTAATTGCCATAAAGCATAACAAGCCAAAGACTCACGTATTGCACTAGAAGATCATATTACCCAGGCCCAATTAAAAGTGATTAATACTTACAGTGGTCTTCTTTAATTAATATTCTTGTCCTTAGTTAGGATAAACAAAAATCAAGATGCCAGTGTTAGATATGGCCTTAAATGTTAAGTGATTATTTCTATCTTGTTTTAGATCTAGCAATTGTAACTTTTTTGATAAAGATTTGTTTTGCTCACTCTCTAAGGTGAGGAGTAAGCCTGAAGTCTTGGTGAAATCACTATGCTCAAGCTTCTCCACATCTCATATCCTGGCTCCCTGCTGTCTTCCTAAATTTACTTCTGGTCATCATCATCTCAGTGTAACCAGGGTTACCCTATACCACCCCAGTTTCTGGGCTGAGGGGAGCAGAAGTAGAGGAGAAATGAACAAAACAATGACAGAGTTGTAATTCTTTGCCGCCTAATTCTGATTCCTCAGATTCCTCACTGTATTCCCCAAAAGGAATCCAAAAGGTGGCCACCTGTGCTCTCACATTCTCCTTTCAGCTATTCTCTGCCTTCTGACATCTTCTCTCCTTCTGCGCTTGGTGCCTACTGAAGAAATGCTGCTGCAAGACCCACTCCATTCACAGCAAAGCTGCTAGAGCAACATATCATGTCTTAGTTCTTGAAGGTGATGTGTATGGTCACTGATTCTGATCACTGGTGCCGTGCCTATTTGGCTCCAACAGCCTCCATGCCCAGTGTCCTGGCATTCTGAGCCCTGACCCAGAGTACAGTTTTGTCCTCTCCACACCTCATGAAGTTACCTTTCTGCCATGTCTTTCTCTCAGCCTCAAGTATGAATCTTTGGGGTTGCATTTCCAGAAATCATGATTGACTAACATTTCTGCATCCTGCTTCTGATCTACTGCCCTTAACCCAAGCATAAACACAGTGATAATTATAATAGTCATAATTTATTTAACGTGATATTTGCAAAACACTCTGCTAAGCACTTTATGTAGAGGATACTGATCATTCACTCCATCACTTAAACAAAGTATACGTCTTATGAGAGCTAATAAAATCCACATTCATTTCTGAGTCTAGATACTCATTCTTACACTTACTGCCTTTAATTTTGTCACTCTTTCTTCCTTTAACATGTTTTTTTCCCCAGTAAATCTTTAGATTCTAATGGAAATATATTTCAGAAATCATATTTCATTCAGAAACACATGGCTTAATTTTCAGTGAACAAATGAACTTAATTTCTCAACATGAGACCTCCTACAATTAGAAAAATATCTTTTGCTTGTAACTTTGTAATATATACTTGAGCCCTATTTGTTCCTTCCATAAATTCCATACTGAAAAGAACAAAATAATTATCCTGAAAATGCATGCAGACACACAAATACCATGATAAAATATGAAGTAAAAGCTGATCTTAAATTATCTGAACCCTTTTTCATTTGAAGAACTTTATTGTCTCCCTTGTGCCAACTGGCTGGCAAAAAAAGCCCACAAATACAAGTTTTCAAGTTGAGTTTCCACCAGTACTTTATCTATATGTTCTACTACCTATATTCTCTCAAAGGAAGGACTCTGCTTCTTAGTCTTACCTGTAAGGGATATAAGATATTGTATATAGATTTTGTCCTTTATCAGAGAAGACACTAAAAGCCAGTTTTTGAATTAAAATAATTTTACTTGTGGTCCTTTTTTAACAAAGAATATTTATGATCAGATCCTCTGCCTTATTTTTCCACACAGGATTCTCCATATTTTTTTTTCCAGAGACAAAGTAGCTTAGAAATCATTCAGAGGTTTTAACTTAGTCCTCCCTCAATGGAGTTCATGACTCATTTTGTTTAATATATTATTTAGAAGTCTATTTCTTTAAGGACTTACAGCCTTGAAAAATTTTATCTATCTTAAGTATTCCCTCATTGTAAATCTATAATGTTACTGTTGTGCATTTACTCTAGTCTTTTGTTTGTCTCTTTTGCTTTATGTCTTTCTTATATGTGTCTTTTTGTTTTCTCTTAAATAAATGAATAAATAAATAAATAAATAAAAAAGAATTCCCTCAACTGTTTATTAGAGTGACTCATATCTACTAAATTTATATTGTTTTCTTATGGAAAGAAAATATTCTATTACAGACAAAAATCTTCATTTTCTTCAAATTCCAAGTGATTTATGATATATATGATCTATTTTGGAAAATTGAACTTCTTTTAGATCAAACAAAAATATTTGTGACCACTGTCTCCTAAGGCTGGCACATCAGAATTGTTTCTGCCTACTTTTGGCTTTCTACACTCAGTCCAGTAGTAATGGCGTGGTTCACAGTCGGAGTTACTGAGCAATCTGTTTGGTCCACCTCTATGCTTTTGCTGATACACCTGAATCAATTGGTTATTCTGTTTAGTGCTCTTGACTTGCCAATAAATGGAAACAGTTCAGAGAAAAAAATAGAAAAGAAGTAGTCTTTCATTACCTTATTGCTAGAGCTTTTGTTTTTAATATTTTTTACATCTATTAGCATTTTAATACATACATATGGTAAATGATTCATACCAAAAAGTATACAAGAAAAATCAGCTCATCTTCCACCTAGTTCCTAGTCCCACACTTCAGAGTCAGTCACTCAGTGTTCTTTTGTACATTCTAGATGAGGAATATAGGGAAAAATGTGGAAGAATTTTCACAGTATAGTATTTAACAACAGTCAGTCAATGATATCTCCTACACTGTGGTTCTATACTAGATGCTGCTATTGATCCCCTCCCTAATTTACAAGGTTCGTAGCTAAGAGAATAACAATAAGCAGGATATAGGAACGCAGTGTAATTAGTACTATAATTGTAGAAGTGCCAGGTGCTAAGGGAAATCATTGACATCCCGCAGGTGGTAAAAACCTTTTGAGGGCTCCAGTATGGAGAACTTTGTCAGGGTGAGAAACAGGAAATACTGATTCCCCAGAGCAGCTTGTGCAAAGTCAGGAGGTGAGAGAAAATGCCTGCCAAGTTTTACAAACCGAAGAAATGGTCAATTTGGTTAAAACAAGTTTGAAGAAAGGCAAAGGAGACTAGCAATGTAGAATTAACAGTGGCTGCCTTCCCACTGTCCTTGATATTCTATCATAGGAAGAATAGCCACGGAGTAAAAACATGACATATTAAATACTAGTTTTAGGTGTAAAGGAAGAACAGCAAAAGTAATCTCACAGTGTTTTTATTTTTAACTGATACATAAAAATAAAAAAGACATACATATTAATGGGGCATGATGTGTTTAAATCAAATTAAACATATTTATTTCCTCAAATGTTTATCTTTGTGATAAAATTTTTCAAAAATCCTTTCCTCTAACTTTTTGAAATGTTTAGTACATGTTTGTTTTCTATAATTACTGTACTTTGCATCAGTACCCCCAGAGCTTCTGGGTCTTTTCTCTAATTGTATACCTTAGTATTCATTGATCAGCCTTTTATAGAATAAGATCATGTAGTACTTGCTTTTCTTTATCTGATTTATTTCATTTACCGTATGATCTATCCATATTGTCACAAATAAAAGGACTTAATTTTTATCACCAAAGAGTATTCCACATTTTTTACTCATTCAGCAGTTAATGGACAGTTAGATTGTTTCCTCTTTTGGCTAGTGTGACTATTGCTGCTATGAATGTGCCAGTGCAGATAGACCTTCAATACATTAAATGCCATTTCTTGAGGATCTATACCCTATAGTAGGACTAATGGGTCATATGGCAGCTATATTTCTAATTTCTTGAGAAACCTCCATGCTATTTTCTGTAATGCCTATACTAATTTATATTTCCACCAAGAGCCATCAAACATTCCATTTCTCCAAATTCTCACTAGCACTTGCTGACTTTAGTCTTTTTTATATTAGCCATTCTCACTAGAGTAAAGTAGGGCAAATGACTTGCTCAGTAGATCTCAGAACTTCATTAGTATTGATTCACATCCTTTGATGCTTAGTAGTGCTTAACAGTCATATACCTATTGGCCATATGTGTATCATCTCTTTTTCTTTTGTCACGGGGATTTGAACTCAGGACCTTGCACTTGCCAGACAGGTGCTTTGCCACTGAACTATATCCCTGGGCCTGTATATCTTCTTTTAAGAAATTTCTATTTAGATCTGTTGTTTGAATTTAAATCAAGTTACTCATTTATTTTTATTTTGCTACTCAGTTTTTGGAATTCCTTATATATTTTGGAAATCAACTCCTTGTCAGATGTACACATTGCAAAAATTTTCTGTTGTTTAGTAGGTTGTGTCTACATTTCATTTAGTGTTGTTTTTGCTGTGCAGAAGCTTTTACACTTTTTGTAATCCCATTTGCATATTTATTAAAGTCAATTACAAATTTCAAGCAAAGATTTCTAGAATAGTAACAAATAAATAGTTTAATCAAACAAATGCTGAAAGAAGAAAGTTATTTCTGGTCTTCCCCATCCCTCATCCTGGGAAATCCCAAAGGCCATGCCCTCCTACAGTTATCTGGTTTGAAGAATGGATCATTCTGAAGACTTTCCAGTACATATAGTGAGACAACATACTGCTTACCTTTTAAGGTCTTATCTCATTCAAAATATTACTAATCAAACAAAATATTGGTTTAGATCTAAAATGTCCTCTAAAGTCTCATAGGGTTCAGATGTTGGGAATTCATTAGGTGATTGGAGCATGAGAATGTTATATTGTCAGTGGATAAATTCAATGATGAGTTCATAGCAGAATGTGCTATTAGGAGGTGGAGACTGATCCGAAGAGGTGGGTCACAGGGCCATGATCTGAAAGTAGGTATTCTAACTCCAGTCTATTCTCTCTCTCTGCTTCCTGGTTGTCATGAAATGAGCAGTTTTCCTCCACTGTGTCTTTCTGCCCTGCTATTTTTGCCTAGAACCAACCAACCATAGATGAACCTTGTGAAATCAAGAGTCAAAATAAATGTCTTCTCCTTTAAATTGGAGTTGGTGTGTCAGGTATTTTAGTGATGGGAAAGTAACTAATACAACAGGGAATACTCTGTTACATTTTAGGATAGAAAAAGATCTCTATAGTCAGGGACTCAAATTAAGCTCTTAGTCATTAATAAAAATTTCCAGTTTTCAGGCTGAACTTGCAAAAGAGCTACTTTTAAAAGATTGCTTTCATTCCTGTTTGACTGCTTTTGTAGCCAAAAATAACCAGAAGTCATGAAGAAACATTATTTTGAAATGGATTATCTATATAGGTAATAATAATGCAACTAGCTTCTTTAAATAACAGTGTTTGGTTTGGCATCTTTACTGGAAATTTGTGTGAAGCAACTGGTATCAAGCAGGAGATTGAAGCATTACACCATTGCTTATTTTTACCCTCTAATTACTATTTAATTTGTACTTCAGTGCTTGCAAAATGAGTGCAAAAATGAAAATTAAGTAGCAATTAGAGGATAAGAGACACAACTGTGTGAGGTGAACATCCAGTTTCAATAGTAAGGAAAAATTAGCTGTAACTGTTCAGGCAGCTGACTCAATTTGGGTCTATGACTGAAGCACTTAAAATGCCAAGAAATAAAGTTTTCAAGTAGTTGAGGAGATCAGTCTTAAAATTTGAACATAAGAACCTCTTTTCAACTCCATAGTTTTTCTTCTATTAGAACTTTAAAACTCTCCAATAATTTTTGGAGCATTACTTATGCATCCCAATGAGAATGCAGATTTCTGTCTGATGTACCTGTGTATGATCTGTCCTGTCCTAGAAGTTACTAAGTATGGGAGACACTAACTCTTATTCATTCATTCATTCATTCAAATCATGACTTTTTTTTTGAGTATATAAGACAATCAGGCAAAATATTAGAAATTCCAAAATAATTAGGGCATGGTCAATGACTTCAAAGGACCCATGTTCTATACCAAGTGCTGCAGAAAATAATCATCATATTGAAAATAATTTTCTTGTACAGAAAAGAGAATGTTTAAAATTCGATCAGTTTAGTGTTAAGTACACTAGGTGCATTGCTGGTGGAGATATAAAAGTAATTAAAATTATTAATGCAAGTCTTTGATCAATATGAAGAAGCTATAGTAATTTTCACTCCTTTAATTTGAAAATCAAGATTGTTATCCACCTAGACTCTCCAACATAAAAGAGATAGTTGACTTGGGTAGATTAAGTACTTAGCAACATTACATGTTCTGCCATAGCAGTAGTCTAAAATAGACAAGGAAAAACATAGTTATTCTGTGGAAGACGTTTTGGGCTTTAAGACCCACTTTTCGGGTATGTGGAATTGCTTCAAATATATGTCTCTTGAATTCTGTTCCCAAACACTAACTTTCTACACGTGTGGCCATGCCTAAAGAAAGTTGCTGCGGATTTTCCAAAGCTGAGAGTGGAGATGAAGAGTACTTGTGTAGGAGAAGCACAGTGTTATATTTTTAAAAGGTCAGAATGACTGCTGTGAACTTCATCACTTCTAACACTGAATATGAATGTTTAACAAACATTTCTTAGACATGTATCTGCCCATCAAACATTCATTATCTGAGAAAACCTTTTATTATTCTTCAAAGCAGCATGTTTTCCCATAGGTTGACAAAAAAAAAAAAAAAAAAACTCAATGAAATTTTTTTCTGACTTGTCTTTACTTAATTTTCCTAGCATAGTTCAGATTTCAAAAATTAGTCTTTTTCCCTCTTCTCTGATCAAAGTAAGCTTCTATCAAGATGGGAAAAATGTCATATCTCCGAAAGTTTGATGATTCCAATTGACCCTCTTTCAAAAGGATAGTCCTGGTGTAAATGATGCATGTGTATTTGTGAACAAATGGTTTCATTCTCCATTATGATAATGCTCTCTGTTGTACTTTGCTTCTGGTGTAGCAATTTAGGTCAAATAAAAATAATATGGTGTCTTCATCTACCTTATTCATCGAATCAGTCTATGCAACTTATAGCTCTTGTCCAAGTCCTAATGACCAACAAAGGAAAACCTTTGGAATAAATTCAGGACATCAAGGCAGCTACAACAGCACAACTAAGCACAATTCTGAAGGATGACTTTCTGAACTACTTTAGAAAGAGGTGAGAATAATAGAACGAGTGTGTTTAAACCAAGTGGGAGATTTTGAGGAGGATTAATTGCAGAGTGACTTTACTGTAATAATTCTTACAATTTAAATATTCACTATACTATCTGTGTGTGATATGTGAAACAATACATGAAAGATTCATGACTTGTTGTCTTATGGTCTGTTTGTAGGAACTTATTCTAGAGATTTCCTAGATCCCTCATTTTTAAAATAAAGAAAATGAAATCAAGAAAGGGGAGGAATCAATACTTTGTGCAGAGTCATACATTTCTTAGCAGAACCTAGACTAGATCTGGGTCTCTGAATCCTTGTAGGATACTTTCCCATGCACTGCACAATATACTTAAAGACTAGTGAGGATCTGAAGTTCAATATTTCCAACTGATCTCTCTCTCACTCTGTATATATAATTTATATTACATATGTATGTATACTGTATATAATGTATGTACATACATATATGCATATATGATGCCTTTACACATCTACCAGTGCAGACTTTCATTTCTGTATACCAAATTCCCCACAACAATGTAATCACAATGTACCACAAGCATGCACTAATAAGAAATAAAAATACAAATTCAAAGAGAAGTTTATTAAGTGATATGAATTTATGTAACAAGATTAAATAAAGTGACTGCTTTTGTAAGTAGACTCAGGAGTCCTGTAAGATAAATACTTGTAAAGGGAAAAAGAAGAGTATTCTAGGTAAGTCCTGTCTAATTCTCTCCAGCAAACATTTTACTGGGTGCTTATTCTATGCTGGGTAATACATTGGAAGATGGAAAGCAAGGCCAATTTGGCAATAACTCTACCATTATATAATCTTCCAAGTAAATACACACTGATACAAATTTTGTTGGAAGGAACTGGGGCAAGAGATTATTCAGGATATTTTAGAACTGTTAGAAAGGTAAAACAGACATAGAATCACAGAAGACTTGTCTGTCTGAACTATTTGAAGGACGGGTAGTCTTTAGCTGGGTGAAGTTAAGAAGGAAATTCCTAACAGGAGAAACATAAAGTGTAAAGACACAAAAATTCTGAAAGCTACATATCCTTGCAACAACTTCTGTGTATGGAGCCATGTGTCTATGAAGGAAATGGTCAGGCATGAGGTTGGAGCAGGGAGCACAAAGATGTTGATAGTTAGGTGAGGCAGGAATAGGCTCCAGAAGCAGGGTCGCTAGTTTATAAAATTTAATTTTACATTTTTCTGTTTCCTACAACTCTCAAATGAGTTCAAGACTGGAAAATAGTTAAAACCCAGTGAGGAGAAGAATGGATGAGAGCTAGACCCTAAAGAAACTAGTTTGCTTATGTGCTAAATTTGGGCATAATTCTGGAAAACCTGAGACTTACTGAAGTATATGAAGCAGAGAAATGGCATGACCAGAACTGTGTTTTAGAAAAATCATTTGTCAAAAGGATAAAAGATATATTGGCAGGAAAATAGGGAATCTAGTTAGTAAACTGTGAGAATAATCCAGGATATCAGAGATTTGAACTCAAAGTAAAACAGTGGCAGTGATACAGAGATGTGGGAAAAAGATACTATAGGACTACACAGCCAGGGAAAGTAGAGTATGAGGAAAAGAGGAATATGCCTTTCCCAACTTCTTTGTTTCTTTTCTGAGTGACTAGGAAGATTATTTTATCATTACTTGTGAATTAAGTGAACTTAATTTGTCAGCATAGGTTGGAGTCGATACAACTCCAAACTATATTGTACAGGGCCTTCCAAGGAATATTTGGGATGAGAATGCTGAGTAGGGTATCTGTAAGGAATTAGTTTTAAAAGAATGAGTACAGGGAAGTAAATGGATGTGAAAAATATTGTCGAGAGAAGAACCAGAAACAAAAAGTGGAAAACAAAGGAAGCAGAGAGGTATAAATAACAAAATATGATATAAAAAGGAAAAAAAGAAAAATGCTTTAGTTGAAACAGGTAAGTATTGGTAATAGTTCCTTATAAGATAGAGTCTAGTTGATGGGACTTGCAAACCTGGGTGAGGAGGTTGCATTTAAAATAGAAGTATTGTGGTGCTAGTAATTATTAGTTTCAATGATAATGTCTTTCTCTTATGCTTTATACTATTTGCAAAGTTCTTTCACATTTATTAATGTATTCATTTGGTACTCATTATCTCTTTGAGGAAGTTAGGGCAGAGCTAATTATCCCTACTTTATAGATAAGAAAACCAACTCCCAGAAAAGGCTGAGTGATTTGACCTTACATACATAGCAATTAAAGGTAAAGCTAGGACTGGAATTCTGATTCTCTGTTTCTCCATCAAGGACTCACTCTGATTTGCATTTCTACCCAATTTCACACTTTGGGAACTCTATAGAATATATGTGAATGTCCTAGGCTACACTAAAGGTTGTCTCTACTTTGCTCTTTAGTCTTCTGCTGTAACCAGAATCATGTAAAGCTATAACCCTCACTTGGTATCATGAGAAAACGAGCAGAGCATCCATACTAATTCTTTGCTCCCCTCCAGCTGTTCTGGATGCCCTCCAGAAGGGCTAAGTTTGCATCCAGTGCTATTGGTTTTCACATCCTGTCTAATGAATGGGAAACAGCCATGAGACTAGACATGATGAAAGCAGATCTGTTTTAGAGCTCATTTCATGCAGACTCACAATTCTGCTTACTGCAACTAACAAGGTGGAAAAAAACTCAATTCTTTAATGCAATCCTGCATGGACCACTTATCACATCCTTGTCTTATGGCCACAATCAGGAGCCAATGTTTATTTTTTCAAGTGCGTACCCTTAGTCAGAGAACTTGATAGGTGAGGAGCTGAGGGAAGATTGTTACAAGCATGAAAATTCATTCCCGTCACTATAAAAGAAAAGAACATAGCTTGTTTAAATTTTCAGAACTTTTGGAGGAAATCCAGAGCTCTCTGCAGTCAAGAGTTTGAATTTGAAGCTAAAAGCCCTGAACTGTGCCTCCTCCATGTTGAAACCACAAAAAAAGTAACTTAAAATCTGGAAGAAGCACTATAATATTCTGGTTTCTACTGCATGTAATGCAGGAGCTAATAAATTTGAAAACAAAGATTGACTCCATTCCTGAATCTCCAATTAAACCTTTTAATAGCTTAAAATTTTGTGCACCAAGTCCAAGTCAACTTCAAACAAAACCAATAAAATCTGACTAAGTTTTAGCTGCAAAGTAAATGAAACAGATATAAAAGTACAAATTGGAAAACTAACCAGAACTACTCAAATGAGGAAAAGGATTCTGTGGGGTAGGCTCACTGGACAAGGTGAGTGTAGGTCTACTTCAGAGCCAAGAACAAACAAGAGAACGAAATTTACGGCAACAAGTGAGGAAAAGTTGCAAGAACATGTGGTGAGGGATCTGGTAGAAAAGAAGGGCTCTTCAGGTTCCTTAGAAATCAGTTAGGACAGTGAAGCTGATTTTTCATCTTTCATGAAAGTCAAGGGTAACTGTTACCTATAGATTCCTAAATTAAATTGAACTGGAACATGGTATTTTAGCCCCAAAAGTTTTCTTCCCAAAGGGATCAGAAATGAATCTTATAGTCATAGATCCACTACATTAAGTTAGTAGTAAAAACTGAGTACAAAATTGCTAAGTCACAGTGTTACAGGCAACTGAGTTAGACAGAAATGTTATAGGCAGTCAGACAGGGCTAGGTCCTCAAAGGAGCCAGTGCAAAAGCCCAGATACTTTGCAACTGTGGGGGAGACAGACACCTCCTGCTGTGGGGCAGATCTCCAGACAAAAGACAAAACAAATATACCCATATCCTAAGGATTGACATTCTAAATAGTTCTTTATCACCCTGAGGAAGTCAGGAGTCAGGATCCCACCCTCCAAAGGGAAGAGTCATTATTGTTAAACATGCCTCGCTTACTACATGACTGGCTTTGCTTCCCCATTTGTCCTTGTTAATCGATTCTACCTGAGCAATTAGTCTTATTGGTTAACCATGGTTATGTCCCACCTTACACCCATCTGCCTTGTGAGTTTCCAGTTTTCCCCATCATGGTTTTATTCTATAAAAGTCCCTAAATATGACAGAGTCTTTGGCAACCCACTCGGGCCCCCTTTTGTCCCTCAGACAGAAACTTTCTTTCTCTCAATAAATATCTTCTGCTCTTACCCTCCGTTGTTCCTAAAATTCATTCTTCAATTTCAGAGAACATGAACTCGTGCCAGATGTACAGTAGGTTGGGAGTTTCATTCCCCTTTATCATTTGGAGGTCTGGGATGATTTTTCCTATATCAACAGCATCCATTCATTATTAGTGAGATGATCCAGTCTGTGGAAGTGTACTTCTATTTCAATTTGCCATTGATGAGACCAACTTGTTTCAGATCAAAGATCTGCAGATTATGTCCCCTTGGCAAAACTCCAACTTCAAACTTAAATAAAATTATATTAGAAACCAACCATATGCATTTGTTCAGATATTACCCATGATTGTTTCTTAGCTTGGTGACAGAACTGAATAGTCATGACAAAGATTTTATATTGATTTGCAAAATCTAAAATATTTACCTTTTGTCTCTTTAAAGAAAAAGTTTGCCAGTCTCTGCTCTTGTTACTAAAATCTTGCACAAAATCCCACAGTGCAGAACAAACATCCTATCATACTGTGGAATACTCCTGGCCACTGGGTTGGTTTCATTTCTCAAATCTTCTGCAAATTTCCATATGACTATCCTATATGGATATGTTGCTGGGCTCAGGTCCTTGATTTTTAACCCCTTTGGAGAGAAAACCTAATTCAAATCAACTTGGAATATACCATGATGCATAATTGAACCCTTCCAAGAAACTGTCCTTCCTAGAAAGCCAAGAAAACTATCCTCTGTGTTAGGAAGCTAGTATGCAAGAATTACATATGTTAATGAAATTCTCTTTCTCTCAGTTACATGAGGAGTGTCTACAGAAAATGAGAGCAAGAGATGAAGAAGATAGGAGGATATTTCTTTTCTGCTTTTTCTCCTGGCTCTTGAAGCCATCTATGTCCTTTTACTGAACCTTTTACAGTGCTGATAGCCCTTTCCACAGAGGTCTTTGTCTCTGCGTTCAGGAAATTATCTTGCCCCATATACCTTCAGATTTAGAGATGGTAGATTCCTTCACTATTACTAGATCATAAACTACTTTGTCCCTTGTCATTTCCCAACATTCTGTCCTTAACTTCGTTAGTAATCGCTTTCTCAAAATTTTCTCAAATTATCTCAACTTTAGGATGTCAGTTATTTAATGTTAGGTTCATAACAAGTAAAGAAATTGGAGCTGGTGGTGCCACACTCCAGGGTGAGCTCTGCCTAGTCACCTGGGTCACGGAGATTCTGACCCCGACCCAGTAAGGCAGAGGGTTCAGCAACACACTTGGGGAGTAAGCCCTCTCTAGCTGCTCAGAGGATGGAGCTCTGCCCGCTCTAGCATCCCAGTGCTATCCATCAGGGGAACACTTGGCCAGCCTCACAGGACACAGAAGTACCAAGCACAGCCCAGCCCAAAGCCCCAGAGCCGCACATCAGGGAGCAGCCAGCATAGCTGCAGGGCCTTGGAGAACTTGACCTCTGCCCATTAGAGCACAAGACACAAGCTCTGTTGTTCAGGGGTGCAGCTGCATGGCAGGTCCTAGAGGTTGCGAACCCTGACCAACCAGGAGGAAGGCTCCAGCACTATATGCCTGGGACACACCTGGGCTTGTCCCATGCTCCAGAGGCCCTGAAATCCTCACAGCCAGACTCAAGGTGTTGGTGGTGCCACATTCCGGGGTGCACTCTGCCCAGCCACTTGGGTCCTGGAGATTCCGAACTACACCAAATTAGGCTGAAGGTTTAGTGACACACCCCAGGGGTGCATCCTTGCTAGCCACCTGGGTTGTGGGGGTTCTGAATACTACACAGCCAGGTTCTAGGCCCCAGTAACAAGTTCCAGGGGTGTGACCATGCTAGCTACAGAGGCAATGCAAACTTTTTCCAACCCAGCGTCCCAGAGGAAACCAACAAAGTACATCAGGGGAACACACAGCCAGCCTCAGAGACCACAGAACACAAAGGTCCAGTGCCATAATCTGGCAGTGTGCCCCAGCTGGCCAGGGGGATATTGGAGGATTGAAGCTCTACCCAGCACAGTATTCCAGTGCAATCCATTGAGAGGCTGCCTGCCCAATCACACAGGTCCCAGAAGAAAATGACAAAATGAAAGAGCAAGAGGCAGTGTCAGTTGCCCAGCCCACTGAGAACAAACCAAAGAGACACTGAAATAGAAGGCACTGGGAGTCACACAAGTGAACTTTCTGAAATGATAGCAAATGGAGTAAAGAAACAACTCCATGAAGCTATAGAGAAACTCAAATCAGAAAAAATCTCTTGGCTAAAAAATGAAATGACAATCATTATGAAAGAAATGCTGTGTGTATCTAAAGAAGATCAACATGAAAAATAGAAGAACATGAGAAAATGATGGAAACTTTGAATGAGCAAAATAAAACACAAATAGAATGCATGAAACAGACTCAAAAGGAAATTCAGGAAATGAAAAATTCCATGGAAAGTTGTCAAAATCGCTTGAATGAAGCTGAAGATACAATCTCAGACCTTGAAGACAGCATGGAAGCTTACGATCATGAAAGAAAAGATCTCTTAAAAATAGCAAGGAACCAGGAAACAACAATTTGATAGCTGCAAGATGGTGCAAGAGAAAAAAACATGAGATTAATAGGCATCAATGAAGAAGCAGGGGTCTATACGAAAGACCTACAAAGACTATTTGCAGAAATAAGAGCAGAAAATTTTTCAAACATGGGAAGAGAATCTGATATACAGGTAAGTGAGGCATACAGAACCCCAACTAACCATAAATGAAATAAATCTTTACCCAGATATATAATAATTAGGGAATCAGAAATACAGCACAAGAACAAAATACTAAAAGTTGTCAGAGAAAAGAAACAGATCAACTACAAAGGAGAGCCTATCAGAATCACAGCACACTTCTCAACACAAACCTTCAAATCAAGAAGAGCTTGGAGTAAAGTATTTCAAATCCTGAAAGAAAAGAACTTTCAACCCAGATTGATGTATCCTGCAAAACTATCTTTAAAAATTGATGGAGAAATAAGATATTTCCATGACAAAGAATAACTGAAGAAATTTATGGCCACCAAACCAACACTACAAAAACTACTGAAAGACACTCTAGAAAGAGACAAAGATAGCTACAATCTTAAGAACAGCAACAAAAGTAAACCACTAAGCAGGGCAAATAATTAAACAGAAAAAGCAGAAAACCAACAACAGAAACATAACATGACAGTGATAAGTCAGTACATATCAGCTATATCAATCAGTATAAATAGTCTCAACTCACCAATAAAAAGAAACAGACTGGCAGAGTGGGTTGAGAAACAAAATCCAACAATATGCTGTGTACAAGAAACACATTTCACTCAAAAGGAAGCTCACAGACTAAAAATCAAAGGCTGGAAAACAATACTCCATGCAACAGGAACCCAGAAAAAAGCAGGGGTAGCTATTATGTTTGCAGACAATGTGAACTTCAAACCGAGAATGATCAAAAGAGATAAAGAAGTTCACTACACACTTGTTAGGGGAAAACTTCAAGAGGAAGTGATTACAATCATAAATATATATGAACCAAATATGGGAGCACTCAACTATGTAAGATAATTCTTAATAGATATGAAAAACCAAATAAATAATAATACAGTTATAGCGGGGAACCTTAACACTCAACTGTCACAGAGAGACAGATCAACCAAACAAAAAATTAGCAAAGAAATAACACAACTGAATCAAACTTGTGAACAAATGGACCTAGTAGATGTGTACCAAGTATTCCACACATCGCCATCAGAACACACATTCTCAGCTGCACATGCGTCATTCTCTAAAATAGATCATATACTAGTCCACAAAACATGCTTTAGGAAATGCAAAGGAACTGAAAAAATTCCATGCATATTATCTGACCATAGCACAATAAAATTGGAAATGAATGACAAAAAAACCCACAAGAGCCCTATAAACACATGGAAATTCAGTAATTCTCTCCTAAACAATCAATGGGTCACAGAAGAAATTAAAGAAGAAATTAAACAATATCAACAATCAAATGAAAATGCAAATACAAATTACTGGATCCTGTGGGATAAAATGAAAGCAGTCCTCAGAGGGAAATTTAGAGCACTAAACTCCCACATCAAAAAAATGGAAGGAAGACACATAAACAAACTAATTATGCGCCTCAATCTTCTAGAAAAAGAAGAACAAGAGAAGTCCAAAGCCCAAAGAAGGGAGGAAATTATCAAGATCAGAGCAGAAATTAATGCAATTGAAACTAACAAAACAATACAAAGGATTAATGAATTGAAGAGTTCATTCTTTGAAAGAGTAAATAAAATTGATAAACCCCTAGCCAACCTTATCAAAAAGAGGAAAGAAAAAACTCAGATTCATGCAATAAGAAGTGAAATGTGGGAAATCACTACAGAAGATCATCAACACCTACTTCAAAAAGCTTTATTCACATAGATTCAATAACACAGGAAAAATAGACAGATTCCTAGAAACCTATGAATTACCAAAGCTGAATCAAGAAGATGTAAAACTGCTGAATTACCCAATTTAAACTAATGAAACTGAAGATGCAATTAGAACCTTACCAACAAAGAAAATCCCAGGTCCTGATGGATTCACTGCTAAATTCTATAAGAAATTTAGGAGGGCTGGGAGTTTGGCTCAGAGGCTTAAGCGCCTGCCCTGGCAGGTGCGAGGTTATGAGTTCAATCCCAGGTACCGCAAAAAAAAAAAAAACAAAAAAAAAAAAAAAAAAAAAAAAAAAAAAAAAAAAAAAAAAAAAAAAAAAAAAAAAAAAAAAAAAAAAAAAAAAAAAAAAAAAAAAAAAAAAAAAAAAAAAAAAAAAAAAAAAAAAAAAAAAAAAAAAAAAAAAAAAAAAAGAAAAAGAAAAAGAAAAAGAAAAAAAGGAAATTTAGAAATTTAGGGAAGACTTAATGCCAACACTCCTCAAACTATTCAATGAAATTGAAAGGGAAGCAAGTCTCCCTAACTCATTCCTGGAAGCAAGTGTTACCCTAATACCAAAACCAGAGAAAGACCCAACCAAAAAAGAAAATTGCAGGCCAATCTCCCTAAGGAACATAGATGCAAAAATCCTCAATAAAATACTGGCAAATAGAATACAGCAAGTTTTTAGGAAGATTATACAACATGCTCAAGTGAGATTCATCCCAGGAATGCAGGGATGGATCAACATACAGAAATCAATAAATCTAATACACCATATCAACAGGGCCAAAGGCAAGAATCACACGATCATCTCAGTAGATGCAGAAAAAGCTTTTGACAAAATCCAACACTTAGTCATGATAAAAACCCTGCAGAAAATTGGAATAGATGGTCTCTACCTCAACCTGATAAAAGCCATATATCATAAACCAACAGCCAACATCTTACTAAATGGAGAAAAACTGAAAACTTTCAACCTAAAATCAGGAACAAGACAAGGATGTCCATTATCACCACTCCTATTCAATGTAGTTTTGGAAATATTACCCAGAGCAATTGGACAAGAGAAAGAAATAAATGGAATAAGGATAGGAAAGCAAGAAGTACAATTATCATTATTTGCAGATGATATGATGCTCTACATAGAAGACCCCCAAAAATCCATTGAAAGACTTCTAGTTGTAATAACCAAAATCAGTAATGCTGCTGGATACAAGGTCAACACTTAAAAATCAATAGCATTCCTGTACACAAACAACAAAGTCACTGACAGAGAAATAAGGGAAACCACAGCCTTCACTATAGCATCCAAAAAATAAAATACTTAGGAATCAAGCTAACAAAGGAAGTAAAAGACTTACACAGTGAAAATTACTTTACTCTGAAAAAGGAAATTGAAGAGGATTTTAGAAAATGAAAAGATATTCCCTGTTCATGGATAGGAAGAACAAACATTGTGAAAATGGCTATTCTCCCAAAATTGTCATACATATTTAATGCAATTCCAATCAAAATGCCACTTGCCTACCTCACAGAGTTAGAGAAATCATTTGTGTAATTCATCTGGAACCAGAAGAGACCTAGAATAACAAAGAAAATTCTGGGCCACAAAGGTAAGGCAGGAGGCATCAAAATCCCCAACTTGAAATTATATTACAAAGCTACTATGATAAAATCAGCATGGTACTGGAATCAAAACAGACCTGAAGATTAATGGAATAGATTGGAAGATACAGCCACAACTACAAACACACTCAGCCACCTCATCTTTGACAAAGGGGTCAAACATGTACATTGGAAGAAAGATAGCCTCTTTAACAAATAGTGCTAGAAAAACTGACTTTCTATATGCTCTAAAGTAAAACTAGATCCATGCCTTTCACCATGCACTAAAATAAAGGCATAATGGATCAAAGATCTGAATATTAAAGCAGAGACACTAAATTTGCAGGAAGACAAAGTAGGAAAACCTCTTGCTGACATAGAAGTAGGCAGAGAATTCATGAACAAAAATCAAACTGCATGGAAAACACTTCCCAGCATCAACAACTGGGATCACGTCTTATTAAAAAGATTTTGCATGCCAAAGGAAATCTCCAACAGAGTGAAAAGAAAACCCAGGCACTGGGAAAATATCTTAGCCAATTGTCCATCAGACAAAGGACTTCTATCTAAAACATACAGAGAATTAAAAGAAATCAGGTCCCTAAAATTCAAGGACCCAATCCACAAATGGACATCTGAGATGAATACACACTTCTCAGAGAAAGAAATACAAATGGCAAACAAATATATGAAAAAATGTTCAACATCAATGGTCATTCGGGAAATGCAAATTAAAACAACACTGAGATTCCATCTCACTCCAGAAAGAATGGCCAAGTTAAAAAAAAAAATCAACCAATAATAAATGCTTGAGGGGTTGTGGGGAAAAAGGAACTCTTCTCCACTGTTGTAATAGTGTAGACTGGTGCAACTGCTGTGAAAATCAGTGTGAAGATTCCTCAAGAAGCTAAGATTAAAGATCCCATTTGATCCAGCTATCCCACTTCTGGGCATTTTCCCAGAAGAATTGAAAACATCATACCACAGTGATATTTGTGCACCCATGTTTATAGCAACCCAATTTGTAATAGCCAAATCTTGGAAATAATCCAAGTGCCCATCAATCAAGGAATGGATAAAAAAGATGGTATTTTTATACAATGGAGTACTACTTAGCTATCAAGAAAGATTGTATCCTTGGTGTAAGAAACTGAAACAGTATACATGATCTAAAATCTACAATAAATACTGTGTAAGGGTAAGAAACTGCTCAAAGAGCAAAAGTAATTGGGAAACAGAAAAGGAAGAAAGAAGGAAGGGAGAAGGAAAAAGACATAAATCTGTATATATGTATATGTAAGATAACTAAAATGACTATACTTCTGAATGTATTAGTTATCGAGAAAGTATATTCGATACTCATATGATTAGATCAATTTACATGTCTATATCTGTTAATGTAAACAACCGTGTTGAAGTTAATGATACGCAATATTGCAACCATTGTCAAGTTCCTATCATCTTGTTTGTAAACCTATAAAGTTACTGTTATGGGTTTGCTGTTGTCGTTTATTTTTCTCTTTTGCTGTTTGTCTTTCTTTTATGGGTCTGTTTTCTCTTAAATTAAAAAAAAAAAGAATTTGGAATCAGGATTCCAGAAGAGAGACTCAAAATATGGAATTTGTAAAACAGTTTGCTGTTATAATTGATGTTAACATATGGGTAACTTCTACTTGGGAAAAACCAGAAGTTGACTAATCCACAAATTGGTAGCAACACAATTATTCAAAGTCTTCCCAGTGATGGCATCTGATTAAATGCTCCTAGCTTCTTCTCATGACCCAGGAGAGATAAAGGAACACACAGAGAAGATCAGAAATTGAAAGATACACAATTAAGAACACAGTAAGGAAAATCATGAAATCAACAGTAGCATAGAATGATTTCCTCATGTCCTAAATATTAATAGAGTTGCTATTACTGACAGCCTATACCCTGACCATAGCAGAAGTAGAATAGTACTCAGATTGAGAGCTGAAGACAGATCTCTTACAAAATGATTTGGAAAAATAAGACCACAAGTTGGATTCTAACTCTGCTTGTTTCCTCTTATTGGCAAAAGAAACCCCCAAAGGAACCCCCAAAACTACTCCGTGACTACATCAGTACATCACTTCTGATGCCAGATTCCTCTGAGGCTCCTAGCACAGTGTTCATTATTAACTGTCAGTATTTTGAGAGTTAAATTTCCAAGGAGAACAGACCAAGAAATATGTGGTCTTCCCAGATAAAATAATCTATACACAGAAAGGTTTCCAGAATTTATATCAGCATGTGTCTGGGATTAATATTGTAGAAGTGGAATCTAAATTCAATTAATGGAAGACAAATTAAAATCATGATTAGCCCAAATTCATTGAAATGAACTTATTCACCTATCATTGACTCAGGCATATGGAACTGGTATTAATTAACAGTAGGCGAGCTACAGTTTACGAGATCAAAATGCCAAAACTTTCCCGTAATACTATAAAGGAAGATGATTATGCTAACCATGTTTTTCGTTTTTTCATCTTATGCATTAGCATCATGGATCCATGTAGGTCCTGAAAAGACTGTTCTTTCAAAGTTAGTTAATTTCTAGAGATAGCAAAACACTTTCTTGTGATTGAACCAGCCAATCCAGATCCCACACCTCAACTCCCTTCTTTATCCAACATATACTCCCCAAACCTAATCACTCCAGAACCAGGCACCTGAAAATTAGGACTACCTTTGTTGCCCAGGGCCACTTGAAATTATTCAAATGATCTAATTCTAAACTTGTTTAATATACCTATTCTGCCTTTTCTATTCCTCCTACAACATCTACAATCTACTTCTGGTCTCAGCTCTTCTCTCCGGCCTTCCTGACAAACCCTAGTGCTTCTTAAGTGTCTTGGTATGGCATGGGATGCTGCTTTTTGGTGAAAACTCTGAGTAATAAAATCTCTGTACAAAGTAGATGTTTCTGTATCTGGCACCTTCCTATAACTGATAAACAAACAAACAAACAAACACCCCTAGGTACATTTTAAAACAAAAACTAAAGTGTTTGGAAAGAGGAGTGAGCAATGAGATAAATCATCTCTGGAATCATACAAACTATATTTCACTGTAAGTCCCTGACAATACATTTTTCCTATCATAGAAAAGGTAGTGGTGATGGAGGCAAGCTAATTTTATTGAAGAGCCCTACATAGCTTTGTCCTCTACAAATTGAAGATGGTGGAGGGAATTGTTACACTGAATGTTCTCTGACTTCAGAGAGAGTAATAAGATGCTAGACTTGTAGTCTGAGTCATGGAATTTAACTCTCAGAGTAAAGGGGAA
Organism: Dasyprocta punctata; assembly: GCA_004363535.1. Classification (NCBI taxonomy): domain Eukaryota; kingdom Metazoa; phylum Chordata; class Mammalia; order Rodentia; family Dasyproctidae; genus Dasyprocta; species Dasyprocta punctata. Next base: position 29,964 of record RJWM01005669.1, read on the forward strand.
AGCAATTATCACAGTAACACATGTAAATAAGATAATAATAAAAAAAGATAATCAGTTTTTTGACTCATTGTGTGGCAATGGTTAACTTATCAACAGTTTCCTAAAAATAAAATAGATACATAACCCACTGAAATACAATTTTGTACATGCACAAATCTGATGGACCTAATCCAAGTGTCAGTAATGATGATTCATAACCTTTAACAAAATTTTCAAGTCTAGGGCAATCACGTATCTGACTGTGTTCAATGGAAAGGTGGATGTTTTAATCAAGAGATAAGACCATTATTAATCAAGAAATAAGACCTTTAGAGGTATTTTTTTGAATATGAAATGTTTAGTGATAAATCAACATAGTCCTAAGGATTTGCATGCAAGTTTTAACCTGATCAATGTTCCCCCCACCAATCTCCATCAGGATTTTGTTGTTTTGTTTCTTGTCTTATTTTGTTTGTTTTTTTGTTTGCTTTTGTGCTAGGGATTGAACTCAGGGCCTTGCATATGCAAACTCAACACTCTACCACTGTCCTAGATCCTACATTTCCAACCTCCCCACCCTACTCATTAATTTTAAATAACAGTCAGAAAGAATTTTCTATCATATAGCAGAGGCAACTGTATATGCTTTTTCTTCTTGCCACAAGATTATATAAACTTTCCTGTTTCCCATCATATAAGCTGAAGGAAAGTTTATTATCTTAATAATTCACAAAATAGTAAGCTACTCAATCATATCAGTGGCATACAGACATGATATAGTGATAGAATAAATATATATTTATTGATGTGGAGCACATATATCAACATAACAAGTACAAAGGATGTTATAAAATATTTTTGTATTACAGTAGTATTTTGTCATGAAATGTTAATTTTTTAAAGTCCAAAAGCATACCTCCTAAAATGTTAGCGAAGATCATCTTCAGGTGAATTATGGCTGATTTTCTTGAATTCCTAATAATTCTCTATTTTATCTCAATTTCAATGATTATATTTGATCCCAATAATAATAATGATAATTATAAAAAGCTATAAATCAGTTCCAATTTAGAAAAGCAATATAGCTTTCTTCCAGAATTTAAGCTTAACATCTGAGCAAGAATTGCATCAAGCTGATCATGCAAAACCTCTAGAGAACTTTACCAAGCTTCATATATATCCCCCTAACAAAAGAGGCAGGCCAGCAAGGAGAGCTGGACTGACTGTGAAAGTGATGACTAAGCGAATCCATCTGGACTACTGAAGGTGTGCAGGTGTAGGGGAGGAGAGATGCTTTATATGCTCTCTTCAGAGCTCCGAAATGGTTTGCCAAAGTCAGTATACCAGCAAGGCAGAAAGAACCATGAAAAATTAGAAACCGTGAATGAAATTCAAGAAAAAATTACATGTGCCTCCCTAATTTAATGACTCCAGGCTCACAACAGGATGAAGTTATTCCAGTCTGTGTCAATCTTCATTAAGATTGATTCAGTTTTATCATGTGGCAGGCACTTTACTAATCCCAAAATAAAAGGGTGAACTGAATTGAAATATAAAACTCCTTCCTGCCTATATGAATCCTATAATCTAGTGGAGGACAGTCAGGTAAAAAGACAGTTACAATGCACTCTAAATGACAAGAAGAAGAAAGAGAGGCATAGACAAGAAACATGGTATTAGGATGAGTAGCATGAAAATGGCTCTAGAGAGTGGTAGCATCTATTAGAACTTCTGAAGTGATTAGGAAATGTTAGGAGCAAAATGAAAGATGAAAGGAAACAGCTAGGAATGGGAACTAAGGACAGGGGAGATGGGAGAGCGGGAAGGGGAATTACAAAAGGCTCAAGATGTGATGTATATATGTACCACTTCCCCACAAAGAATGTATTCCTTAGGTACTGCCAACATATGTTAATAAAAAGGGGAGAAAACAAGGAGCAACTAGTTGAAAAGAGAGAGGGTATAGAAAGTGATGTTGGGAAAGAAGAAGAGGTAAGTCTTCTAAGAAGAAGAAATTTAGAGTTGTCTGATTAGTTTCATTCTAGTGTGTCAATATTTTCCCTAAATAATTATTGAATATGTTTAGCAATAGGGCATTGCTTCCATTTTGGACAACTATAATTGAAATCCCACATTGCCTCCCCACCCATTAATCTACTTCTGTACATAGGTGTGCAGAGTGAGTCAAATCACTCTTTCAAATAATATTACTTCAGTATTTGAAGTTCATTATCAGAGCATCTGTACCCTACTCAATTAGCAGATTTTCTTGCTTCTTCATGATACAACTTCACATCTCTTCAATGTGCAGTCATTCTCTGTTAGACATGCTATAAGGTACCAAGGTCCTTTGTAGATATTTGAAAGCAATAATAAAAATCAATAATTCAGCAAACATATATTTTCATCTACTACATAACAGAATTTCTGGACTCATGTAGAAGCACAATAAATCAAAAGAGTCCTTGATTTCCTTTATATTCTAGTGGTCAAAACAGAGAATAAGTACATAAGTAAGTAAATAACAGACATACACAGATTAGAATAGATTTATAAAAGCAAAATTCAGGGACAAAAGTTAGGCATGTTTTAAAAGTCTATCCTGCATCTTGCTGAATTGTTTTCTAAAACTTTTTCTACATCATTCCCCACCAGCAACCTATGTAAATTCTAATTTCCCACTAACATGGCCTCCCCCTAATCATTTTAAAATATTTACTTGGTATGTGGAGAAATTACATCTTATTTTAATTTGGGGCTTTCATCACTAGTGTGGCTTAAACATTTTACATTCTATAAATTTTGATTATTTGTATTCTTTGCTCATTAATCTTAAAGTTTTCTTCAAATTGAATACTTTGAAATAGTTTATCATGTAATAAGAGTCTTAATGTTTTGCCTCTCCTATGTGTTACACACTTCATCACAAATTAATCATTTTCTTAATGATGTATTTTTATCATAGAGGTGTTTGTATGTTTTAGTCATTTTTATTAGTCTAATGTATACATGATTTTCTTCATACTTTCTGGTTCTGGTTTTGATGTAGTTTTTGCAAAACTCTTTTTCGTTGTGCCACATAAATCTCCACCTATAATGATTTTTGGTCTTTCTGTGAAACTTTTTAAAATTTGTTTTATTTTAAAGAGAATAAAGCAAAACAGAACAGAAGAAAGCAGATCAGAATAAAACAATGCAAGCGACACAGGCTTTCAAAACAAGACAACAGGAAATCAACAGTGGCTACCATAATGTCTCTTGTTTTCTTCAAAATAGTTATCCATAACTTCACACACAATGAATTCAAGCAAAACACAATAGTATAAAACTGTTAAAAACAAAAGAATGAAAGCATTACAGGCCTTCAAAACCAGACAATAGAAAAATCAACAATGGCTCTTGTTCTCTTCAAAATAGCTGTCCACACTTTCACACATATTGAAATCAAATAATACAGAACAGACTAAAAACAATCAAAACAAAGGATAAAAGCATTATTGGACTTCACAACAAGATGATAAGAAATCAGCAATGGCTACCATAATGTCTCGTTTTCTTCAAAGTAGTTGTTCATACCATCACACGTAATCAAATCAATTCTAGTAAACTCTTTAGGAGAAAAGTTCTAGGCATTTATAAGCCTATACATGTACATCTATTCTTTCTATATTAGAAGGAAAGACAAAACAAAACATAATAAATTACAAGAAAAAAGAGACTAATAAATAACAATAACAAAGAGCCCAAAAATAAATCAGATAGGGGAAAGGAGAAAAGAAGGAAGAGAAAAGAAAAAAGATATAAATTTGGACATATACACTTAAGATAGCTAAGAGGATTGTATTACTAATTCTATTAGTTCTTGGAACAAAGCAGTTAATATGCATAGGATTAAGTCAATTTTACATGTTTATATCTGGTAATCTGTGTAACTCTTTTGAAGATAACTATGCAAAATAGCAACCTTAGTTATGCTCCTACCACCTTGTTTTGCAAGCCTGTATTGTTATTATTTTGGGCTCTTTCTATGAATTTTAAAACATAATATTTAGTTATCTATAGTATATTTTGGGAGTGGAGTAAAAGAATTTTATAGCTTTAGAAAAATACAGTCTTTTCAATAACATCATAACTCCATTTATTTCAAAATTCCATTGATTTTTCTATCATTCTATATGAATAGATCACACATAAATATATCTATATCTATATCTATATCTATATCTATATCTATATCTATATCTATCCAAACCAGGTTCTCACTTCTCATTCTTCCATAGTTTAATCTGAATAGAGGCTGCATCTGTTTGCTAGAAGAAGCATAAATCTTCCAGTCTGCCCAGTCTTCCTCTCAGCACACAAATAACTTTATCATTATTCAAGGATCTATAAGCAGGTTTATAATTCTATCATAGAACAGAATATACAGCTTAGAGCAATTACATGGAATATAGAATAATTTTTCTAAATATCAAAGTGGGTAACTGTATTCAACATCCACTTGGCTCCCTAAATACCTGGTTTCCTAAATATTATACTGATATTAGTAAAAATGCCAAAACTGTATGGCAACCACTGAGAGCACATCTGTAGTTTTGAGGAAAAACATCTTAGGTCACAGGTAGTTTAGCTTGTTCACACACAGCAGTGGATGCCCAAATAACACGACTTCTGAACCGAGGGGCAAAATCCACAGCTGCTGAAATGCTGGGCACTGAAAATGCATGTGTCTAATTTGGTTCTGCAAAATAAACTACAGAATACAGCTATTCAGGAATTGCAAGTTGGTAATTCTCCCCCTTGTTGATTTATGTTTTCCAGTGGAGCTAATCTCCTTTCATGTATATATGCGTCCTCTGAATTTCATTTATCTGGAAATACCTGAGTAACGCAAAGGGCAGATTTTCTTAGAGAAAAAAGAAAGTTGTAGTAATCTGTTACTAAATTAGTTATTCAGCTCCCTAGGCTCAGAAAGTATTTACAAACAGTAAATGAGTCTTCGGGAGAAAGGAAAATAACATAATAGTAAAGGAAAACTGGTTTCAACCCAGGGAAGAAGACATCAGAGTGTCAGAAGGCATCAGAGAAGTGATGAGCGTGGCCAATGAAAGAGAAGGCATGGGAGAAAACAAGGACATCAGGGGCAGTGTATTATGTATTATCTTTCCCTGAGCAAGACCTTCAGGCAGCGAATCAGAAGCTGCAATGCCTCCAAGGTGAGTGCTCTTATTGGACAGTTCTGGGCTTAAGGACAAGAAAGGGGAGTCCCGGAGCAGACTCGTCAGAGATTTCTGGTCTATGTTTAAGTTAAACTACTGGGCACAGACCAGATCATTTAAGAAGCTGAAGAGAGTGCTGTATCATTATGAAGTCTTATTAAAAAAAAAATAAAATAAAGAAGTAAAACAAAACAAAACAAAACTAAAGCAATGCTAGGCTCTTTGGTGACCTGATATTCACTAAGATTAGAGAACAAACTGGTTCTGTCATTTGGCATCCATGTGAGCAGAGGCAAGTTACTCCTCTCATCTATAAATGACACCAGGAAAATAATTTCTTCACAGATAAAGGGATATTATAAATAAGGTAAAATTGCTAATACTGTACACTCTTAGTAATTATCAGACTTCTTTCTTCTAATTCTAATAGTAAAACAGATTTCACAGCACTCCTCTAAAAATAGCTTTAATTTTGACCAAATTTTCTTTTTGCCTAACTGAAAACAAGCTTCTGGTGAGCCTCTCAGTAACCACATTTGTGTCACATCATGTCCTTCCTGGCCTGAGTGGCTTTGCAAACCCCTTCAGTTTGAAGGTATCACCATGACAGTGTGGTACAACTAGTTTATGAATATAAACAAATCACTGCTTTTCTTCCTATTCCCTAAGTTTAAAAGCCCAAGAAGACTGACAGATTAGAGTGCCTCCTCTCATTGTCTCTCACATTTTCTGGGTGACCTAGTTCTAAAGACATTATCTCTATCATGTATGTCACATATGACCCCTTTCCCTACTGCAATCACAGACTAGGTTAGGATATCATTATCATTCATTTTCATATGGCACTTGGCCTTCCAAAAATTTTTTTTAAAACGTTGGCCCAATAATATCACTCTGTTGCTCAATTTTATCCTCTGAAAAAGGGAAATACTCTTCATGCCTACTGCATAGGTATTTGTTCATAAGGATAAAGTTAAACATCATATATGAAAAGTATTAATGTTTAGATAGGACACATAACCATTTAACTGTCATCAATTACTATCATTGGTGTCATTGTCACTATCACTACCACCATCATGATTGATATATTCAAATCAAACAATAAAATAATTTAAATTATTTTAGGACCACAAATTGTTAGTCTCAATGTATCTTTTCACCCAGGAAACATGAGACAGTGCCTGTCGTCCACTTGTTTCTGGGACCAGCATTTGATGGAGATACATAGAGATGTTCCAGATCTCTAGGGATAATGTCAGCTGTCAAATAAACCAGAGAGGAGAATATGGATATATCAAAATTTCCAGCACTCAATAAGATATATAGCTATTTAAGAATCCCTCTTATCAACCTGGTAAAATCAAGATGCTATCTCTACTCTAGTGTCAAGGTCTATAACCAGATCAGAAGAGGAGCAAGGGAAGCATTCAGAAAATCTAAATTCTTCAAAATCATGTTTTCCTGCTCATTTGTACAAGAAAGCAATAAAGATAGAGAAACATCCTACACTCCTTAGCTGAACTGCCTGGTTTTAAACCGTATTTTTCTGTTATTCCTGTGCTCTTGGCCTGTTATTCAACTTCACTATGACTCAATTTCTTTCTTTATACATGATGGACATAATAGAAACTGTTTCAAAGAGGTTTGCTAAACAAAATTAATAGATTAATAGCTACAAAGAACGTAGGTAATACCTAGCACTTTGTTAAAACACAGCAACATTTATTAGGTATTACTAGAAGTCTGATAAATATCTAAATAACTAAAGTATGAATGATATCGAGAGGGAAGTCCCTGGATCCAATGGCATACACATTTTAACATTATGATATATGATGCAACAGTGACTCTGAATGGTGCACTAAAGGTTCTGTCAATTTACACCAACCATGGGTAAAAATATTCTCCACATCCTTATCAATACTAAATGATGTCAATTCTTTCACAGTGGTAAATTCAGCAAGAAAATTATAACACTGTTTAATCAATTATTTATGTTAGGACATTGTATATCTTAAGTATTTCTTTTTCATGTGGATGTTCACTGTTTAAGTTACTCCTTATTTTTCTCTACCAATGCTTTGTTGTTGATTGTTGTTATTTTCTCTCTGTAAAAGTAGACTCGATATCCTCCTCTTTGTTCTACCTTCTACCGTCACTATAGGCTGAAAGACATGGTGAGAAGACACTCAGACCTACCTTCAGACTGTTCTCATGTGGGTGGAACACAATCAGTCCCTTGGCACATGCTAACCAAGGCTTGAAAGCTAAATTCTGACCAGAAATAAAGTATGCACTGGCCAGACCTGTGTATTTTATTCTTGGTTCTCAGGAACTAAGATAATCAGTGGTTGGAACCAGTCAGAAATTCTACGTTTCTAACCATCATCTTTTCTTCACAAACACTTGTAACACCTACCAAGAGTGTGGCACATACACCTAAGCAATTCAGGCTGAATAAATAAATTGAATTCACACATTTATTTATCCAATTATCCAGCTATTGATTGACTAAGCAAGCTTTGCAATCAATACACTGAAAAAATAGCAGCATATTGTTTGGCAATATTCTCTAACTGCTGCCTAGTTTGACATTATTTTATACCCAGTGCTGAGCTACAGTGGGCACTCAGATAATATTGCTGGGGAGTTAAGTAAATACAATAAGTGAGTAAATTATAAAAGGATATAATTCTAAAATATGCTTAGCCTTTCTGATTATTATTTAAACTAGAAGATGTTTGTAAGTCTGTCTCTTTAATGTTTTACTCAGAAAAATACTTGGAAGGTTTTGAACTACTTTTATTGTTTTTTAAACTTTGATCTCATGTTAGCACATCAGTAGTATGTATTTTTGTTAAAGAGGAAAGAAATGATGAGCACAATAAATGTGAAAGCCAACTACAATGCACTCATCAGAGATTAGCAGAATTCTGACATATGTAAATAGAATATATATATTATATATATAGCCCATGTACTTTTAAGTAAGAATGGAAATGCACTGATAATTTTTCTAATGAGTTTTTCTACTTATCAGAGAAATCTTCCTATTTAATAGTTTCCATATCATATCTAGTCATCTTGCATTATTTTACTTGAATACATTATAATATTTTTAGAAGCATCATATTTTTTCCTTTGGTAACTAAAAAATTTCTGTTAAAAATCTTTGAAGTCAAATCTTAATGAATATAATGATTTTTTTAGAATAAATTCTTGTATTTGGATGTGCTAGGTCAAAGGATATACCTTTGTTGGGTTAAAACATTTTGAATGCATTTCTTATTCATCCTTCAGAAAGTGTACCAATTTTTGTTTTGACCAAGATAGCTGAGAGTTTGCAGAGTTCCTTGTGATACCCAATGGGTCAGCAATGTCTATGTGGATTGACTCAAGGGGCAGAAGACTGCTAACTCTGAGGAACCTGACAATCCTGAAGATGGGATATTTTGCCAACTCAGAGTTGGGCCTTATAGGGAAGGCAGGAAGCTCCCTAGGGAACAATCAGATAAAAGTTAATGATTCAGCCAAATTGTCACCATGCCTTGCTAAAGTGAAAATATCCGCACTCAGCAGGATGCTTTGCTTTGGTTGTTCCACAGTAAATCTGGGAGTTTGAGTAAGTTTGGGGCTTCATTTCTGTGAAGTCCCTTGATCCCCAACAAAAATATTCTGTCTCTCATGTCTTCATTTGTCTATCAGGGTTTGCAGGTTCAAACCTAGCAAGAATTCTGGCTTGGCAACACTAGATAATTTCTGCTTTCCTATCATTTAATATTTTTCATATACCTATTGGCCACCTGCATCTCTTCCTCTGTGATTTAAACCTATTTTTTTATTTTCAAAACAAAGAATAAAAACGATGATACAAAATTTCAAAACAAAATCATAGGAGATTAACACTGGTTAATACATTGCATATTGTTATCTTCAAAGTATTATTCAGATTGCAAGGGCATGAAAAAATGATCAAACAATCAAACAGTGGTGATACAAGGTGTTTTTCTTTAACACAAAGACCTTTAGCAGTTTTATTCTTTTTTGCATTTCCTATTTCATTTTTTTCAATTTCTTATTAGTACATGTTTGTAGTACATAATGTTAACATTCCTTGTGGAGAGTTCATGCATGTATATAGCACATCTTAACTCTTTTTTCATCCTTTTCCTCTTACTGATACATGTTTATAGCAGCACAATCATGATAGCCAAATCTTGGAAGTATCCTACATATCCATCAACAGAGGAATGGATAAAGGTATGGTATTTACATACAGCAGAGGACTACTTTGCCATAAAGAAGGATAAATCTGAACCATTTGTAGAAAAATGGGTGCACTTTGAGATCCTAATGTTAAGTGAAATGGGTGCACTTTGAGACCATGATGTTAAGTGAAATAAACAAGACACACGAATTTAAATATTGTATGGTTTCTTTTATATGAGAAACTCAAACTAGAAGCAAAGATAAATGTTTCCTTAAGAATATAAAATATTTTATGGTAAAGTCTTTAAAGATGAAGAGGATAGAGATATTTCTTTGTCCACATTGACCATGGCTTAAAACTGGATTTCAAACTTTCTATTTGTTCATTTATTACCTCTCTTAGTGCCAGCTCTCACTTCTTCCTATTATCTTTATCTATCATTAGCAGCTACCTTGTACTTAATTTCTGCATGTCTTCATTCTTCCATGGGCTAAAGCTGTGAATTAGGAAAATAATCAAACTTATTAGAATCTTGTACAAAAATGTAAATTTAAATCCTTGCATCCATTTGAATACTTTGGGAAATTCATTCCTTGCTTCTAGATATGGACTACACTACACATAAGGTATGGTCCTGGGTAAATTTTGCTGAATAACTAAGAAGCTACTGGGTTTGTACTTTGCCTGTTTTTTCTAATGGGAACTATCTGAGATTTGAAGCACTGTGCAACTGTGGGAAGTTATATGAGTCAACTTTTGGGCAAGAGGCCCCAAACAGAGCCAAGAAGTCCTGGGAATCCCCTTGACAGCTTGTCCATAAGAAGCATCTGGTGGAACAGAGAAAATCAAAATAACTCCTCTTTGCCACATCATGGGCCCAAATTAGCAAGAAGGAAAAAAACTCTCCTCAGGAGGACTTGCCACTAAATTTAGTCCTTGACTTTTAGACACCTTCACTGCATAAATAGGATAAGACAAATTGTTCCAGGAGATTGTGAAAAAGAAAGTCAGATCAACTTTGAAAACAAGCCAAAATAATTAATAGAAATGCTTTCATTGACATCTCATTTCTCTCTCTAATTAATATTTATGTGCACATATTCCAGAGACATTGCTATTTGCTTAAAAATACAGTACTATGATATTGTTGTCTGCAGCTGTTTTTATAATAAAAATTCACAAGCAATCTAAAAGTAACAAATTAATATTCTGGTCATTAAATTTCTGAAATGAGAGGAATGATTTCTTGCTTCCAACGAAGGGCAAATATATTAACAAGTATATATGGACAAATAGCATAGATTTTTAAATGGAAAAATTAAAGCATTCGAGGCTTCAATAGTGTGTTAACTTTCTTTTTTCTCTTTAAGAAGTTGTCATGGGATCATTAGACTGAGATCTCATTCCTAGAGACAAAAGAAGCAGATGCAGCAGATGACTATGGAAACTCATAGCCTCTTGCAAGAAGCAACAGTCCAGTTGGTAGTAAATATTGGCTGTCTATACAATAACTTTGTTATAATAGCTCTACACTGAAAAATCACAGTTGTTGATTTATCAACCCCTAATTAACATGCTTCATGTCCTACCAATGAGTCAGGTAGAGGTCATTTTTAATGCAGTGGTAAAGAATCTAGAAGAATTAGACACGGTCCATGGACTAGAATAGCCATGCTTACCACACAGTGAAGATGCCTCTGAGGCCCTCTGCACCACTCAGAGCCCAACATGAGAAATTCAGTTGTGGATTCCAATAAAGGTCCAAATGTCACCGAGACCTTTCTGCAAACAAATAATCCTCCAGACTGCTGCTGCTGGCTGGCGTAGCTGAAATCCTCAACCAAATTCCAGCAGTTTTGCTTTTTACTATTTGTACAAAACTTGCTACCTTCCAAGTGGTTTGCAGTCATTGATTAGTTATTAGCCAGCTCATGATGGATGAGAGTGCAGCTCTAAAGTATGCCTGCACCAAATGAAACAGACCAAATGAAATGTTCTCTCATGTTCTCGTTCTCAATCTGTCTCTTGTTCCACCCTCATCACCACCCGTAGGTACACCGAATTCCATCAAGCTGTTAATCTGTGAAAAAGCTCTCCACTTGACCAAGCAGGGGCTACAGAATTCTGACCACTTCCATCCAGGTTAGAGCTACCCTCCTCAACTGCCCCTGGATACTACACAGCAATGCCTGTTTCATCAGCAGGTCTATCAGTCATACTAAATTGATAAATCATTTCTCCTGTCGAATGTTTCAGCTTGGCCTCTGCTGCCCTCCTAGACTCTGATAGTTGGGAATAAATAGTGTTCTAACTGCTTGTTTATTAATAAAACATTTGCCTCCCCTAACACAAGCAGTAAGTAATTTGAAGTGACATTGCTATTATGTTCACTGCTATTTCTCAGTACCACTGAGAAATGCATCTATTTATCTATTTTAGCAAGTCCAAATTTACACCTTCAGTTTTTTGTTAAAGGCATACATCCTCCCTTTGTAGTTTGCCTGCATTTCTGAGCTTTCTCTTTGTTTCATGTAATATCTATAGGTACCTGTCACTGGGTAAGATTCAGTTAAACTGAAAGGAAACATCGGGCATTGTGAAATCCTGCCAAGATATTGTACCATCTTTCACTCCCTGTTCAAATGAGACCTCTTAACTTCATAAAGATGCCAAATCCTATTCAAGGCATACTTTGTTGTGTATCATGGATGATTATTGATCTAACTTCACTTATTGTCTAAAAAATTTGATTTAATACTGACACAAGTATCAAAGGAGCCTATTGACTCCAGCCCCATCTTCAGGTGTCAGAAATCAGTCTAGTATTAGCAATGTGTCATGTAGATTATCTGTGTTCAATCATCTCTTCCATGTTTTCCACACCTCCAACCAAGTTACAGTAATTTAAAAAAAAAAGGTTTTACTAAATCATCATATTGTATTTTTCTCATTTTTTTGCTACTTAAGTTTAATTCAAAGAAGCATTCCTGCAGTATTCCCACTGACTCCAATTAATTCACATCCACAAGGGCTTTATTTTCTGGCATCCTTATTAATTGCTTAAACCCACTCTCTACTTGAACCACACAAAAATGAAATAACAATAGTAACTTATTCTAAGGAGAAAACTTCAATGTTTTCCCCTTTTAATTTTTTTTTTTTTTAGTATGCTTAAAGTTTCTGAACTCTGTTCTCCCAGAAGAATTACAGACCAAGGGAACCAACTTAAAAACAAAGATCAGTTGCATCCATAATACTCCTGATAATTTATGCATTAGTAATGCTGTCAACTAATTAGCCAGAGTCATACAGAAAGAGCACATCTTCTTGTTTCAACTGTACCCTGAATATCCATATCTGCTGCTTTGAGAAAACTGGTTAACCTTTATCTCCCAATTTAAGAGTCTAGAATGATGTTACAAATGATTACCATTCAAATCAATCATAATTAGTCCATTTATATGTAGAGAAACAGGTTTAAATTCTAGCATTTTAGATATTTAATGATCTGCTGAAAACAATGTGTTGAACATTCACCATTTGACAAGAATAGATTAGATGTCACAAAATTGTTGAAGCAAGTCTAGCAAGGGGTCTAAAGCAACAGGTTTATAAAAGAAAGTTGAAAGGTAGGGCTGTAGGCAGAATAATGACCCCTAGTACACCCCAGCATCTGTCTTATACTCAAAACTAGAACACTAAATATCCAGTGAATATGTTATTTTACATGGCAAAGGGACTTGGCAAATGTGCTTAAATTAACAACAATTGAGATATGGAAAATATGCTAGTTCCAATATACTTCCTCAAAAACTGAGGACTTTTCCCAGCCATGGTGGCAAAGGGATGTAGTGATGGAGGCAAGGTCAGAGGGTATTTACATTTCTAGCTTTGAAGATGGAAAAAGTGATTACAAACCAAAAAATGCAGATGGCCTCTAGAAGATGGTAAAAGCAAGAAAATCAGTTCTCTCATGAAACATCCTGAAAGGAGTGAAGCTCGGTGGATACTTTGATTTTAACAGGGTCCATGTTGGATTTCTGACCTCCAGAACTTTAAAATAATAAACTGTGTTGCATTAAATTCCAAGTGCGAGGAAATTTGTTATGGCAGCCACAGAAATTAATACAGGAATTTGCATTCTAAGCATAACAGCACTAAATAGCTGAGCAATCTAAGCATTTAATATTCTCTGTGTGTCAGTTTCTTAAACTGTAAATTAGAGATATAATACCTAACTTATACATTCATGATGAGAAGAGTAAGACAGAGCATATAATGTCACTAGCACCATGCGGAACTACAAGTGAATATTTGCTGAGCATGTTGTTGATAAATGACTCTGAAAGTCATTTTACCAAGTTATCAGAGCATGTATTACAGCATCTGACTGAACTAAGAACTCTCCAGGTCCAAGCAGACAACAGAGATAGGAAGATGCTACAGAGATGGAAAGGGAAAACCTTAGGATGAGCCCACTAGAGATTACACTTCAACATCCTGAGAGATTAAACTTCGTAGTGCCTTTCCTCTTCCTTTCTATGGAAAGTCCTATGGTGTTGTATTGTTCATATCAGGACCAATATTTTTCAGAGTTCGGAATTCATATTTAGCTGTATCCCATATCATGCACAGTTAAAGTGCACACACACACACACACACACACACACATATGTAGCTACAATATTTTACTGATTGCTTTCTAATTGCATTAATTCTGATTGACAGTTGAGATATACCTGAAGCAGAATCTGAGAGAATTCCATAGTAAAGAAAGAATTCTAGCCGGTAGTGTGGCATGTACCCAAAATCCCAGCATTTTCAAAGGCTAAGGAAAGAGTATCGCCACAAGTATGGGCCCAGCATAGGTAATTTATCAATTTAGCAAGATCTTGTCTCAAAAATAAGCATTTTAAAAAGGGCTTTGGACATATCTTAGTGCAAAGGCCTTGGGGTCAATCCCCAGTAACAAAAAAGAAAAAAAAATACTCTGGACCTCCACTCACCCATAAGTTTTCCTCAAACTTGGTTGACTCTTTCATGTAATCGGAACAGAGATTTGGCGACATCCAAGTCTAAGCAGGTCCACAGACTGCAGGTTTCCAATAACCTATGAACATTTAAATTGGCAGAGATTTTGGAGTTCCCTGGGATCAGTTTCCCACAGCAAAGGGCAGAGGTTGACAATTGCTCTTCAGAAACTTGAAACCCTAAAATTTGCCAACTGGTAGCAAAAATTTATCAAGACATTCCCTGAGGGTAGTTTGAAGACTAATATCTTAAACCTTATCGAAGTTCATAACATTTTGGTACCTATGAAAGCCAGATTTGGCTAATATACAATGTACTACTTATAGAAATAAGAAGTAGAATATTTAGATGACAGAAATTTTAGAGATAATGCAAGATAATGCAAGATCAAACAGGATGATACCTAAGATAACTTCCAAAGGTAATGTTTGACGCTATTCTGAGTATTTATTCAGCCTTTTGAAATACTTCACCTAGAAAAGAGCTAATGTAAATAAGAAATTTAACCTAACAAGATGTTTACTTAAGGAACAATATAGTACTTTAGGCCATTTTTGCAATTCTCTATACACAATGTGAAATCCTAGAAGTAAAAATATGACTAACTTCCCTATACATTAGCGCATACAAGAATCCTAACAAAAATGTTTATAGAACTTCACTGAAGAGACAAAAATATAACCTTTACTGGCAAAATAAAGCAGTAAATACTTATTGGAGAAATACCATCACAGAGGCTGGAAAATACTGTAGAAGGAAGGAATAATGAAGAAATTTTGCTTTTTAAGGTGACATTATTTATGAAGCATAAATGTTTTGAGCACATTCTTTGTTTTTACATAAAATAGTGCTTCAAATTGTCTTATATGACCTTCACCAATGAGGCACTGTGGAACCTCTTCTCCTATGTTGCCAGCAAGGAAATAAAAATCATGTCATTCTGTTTCTTTGGTCTTTTATCCCCCATATAACATTTTATTCAACAAATCCTCTATTTGGAAAATCAGTTCATTATCTTAGGGGCAAAATATTACATATCTTTATAACTTTGTTTAAAATACTTCACATACAAGAATAATTAAAATTTTTCTGCAATTTAATTTTACTTTTACTCTTTCTACAGATGTTAAAATATCAGTTCAAAGCAAGCTATTGGTGAAGTTTACATAGTTAATATGTAATTCATGCTCTAAAAGTAAGAGGATTCATGCCACTGTTGCTGGCAATTATGCCCCCAAGTGTATTCACAAGTTTTGTGTGAGTGTTTTTCAAGGCATATCCAAAGGACAATTTCCCCATGTTCTTCTGACTCAGCTCCTCTCAGAGGCTACTGTTCACTAATTTTGCTGCAGCAACTACTGAGGCTGCACTGGTTTGACATACACAACTGTGCTTACTGGTTACCTTGGCTGCAGGAACCAATTCCAGTCTCATGAGAGATTATAGAACAACTGCTTTTTAAAATACTGTTCTAAGCATACAACATGCCCTCTCTTTAGTCACTGACAAAATAGGAAAGACCAGAGTGTAACACTTCGTGAAGTTTAATGGATGGTCTAGGGAAACAAATCAGAGAATAGTTTGTAGCAATCCTTAAGAGCTTAGCTAGCCCCTAAGCTTCCTTCCTTCTCTTTTTGCTTCCTCTTTCTTTCTTTCTTTCTTTCTTTCTTTCTTTCTTTCTTTCTTTCTTTCTTTCTTTCTTTCTTTCTTTTTCTGTCTGCCTCTTTCTTTTCCTTTCCTTTTTTTCTCTCTGCTGTTTACCTTTTATTTGTTTTATAACTATTTTATTTTATTAGTACCTGTTTACAGCACATGAAGTTTGCATTCATTTGTTGTTTTTATTCTTAGCTCATGTTTATAACATACATTGTTTACATTAATTGAGATTACTAGGCCTATTGTCCCGTAAGAGGTAATTTCCCTCCCAACCATAGCTGTAGTTACACAATTTCCAATCCCCACTACCAGAAAATCTCAGGTCATCTCAGCAGCTCAATATCTGTACCAAACAGTCTCTCAAACCAGAGAAAGGTAAAAGCTTTCTCCTTGTTTTATCATGAAACCTGTCTTCTGTATTACAATGTTATATATTAAAATTAATTCTCATAATGATTAAGAATGGTTATAGTTTGGTCCTTTGGAACCCCAAAGACAGTCATGCAAAAATCTCACATCCACACATTTACCAAGGTATTTATGTTATCATACTTTAAATAAAAAAACCCTCTATTTGAGAAATAGAAGTGGTGTCCTAGTTTTTTATTTTCTCGTTACTGATTTATACACTTTGCACCTCTTATCTTGCATATATCAGTATTATATTGACACATGGTGGAAGATCCAGATACAAATGGCTTATACCACATTTATACTGGGAATTGAACTCAGGACCTTGTGCTTGCCAGGAAGGTGCTTATGCCGCTGAGCTGTATCTCTGGCCCATGAAATGAATTTTAAAATCATGTTGAACACCATAACTCTGCCAAGGAAAGTGATCTTTTTAATATTAAGAGAAATGCCAAGTAATTTGAAATTATTCTACTTATACAGGGTAATTACATACATGTTTTGATGTCAAAACTTTAAAATGAAATTGACATTCAGAAACTCTATGGATTATTAAACTAATTCAAGTGACCAAAATACAAAGCACACTTTTTGTCATAAAGCTGAATAAGTTGACTTCTAAAAATTCAGCAAAATTTTAAAGTCATTATTCAGCAGCATATATCAAAGCCAGAATGGAAAAGTGAAAAGGAAGTTAATATTTGATGAAAGCCAAAGGTGAATATTTTTACATGAGCTATCTGATTTAATCATGACAAACATGTGGAAGGTAGTGTTATTATTCCCATTTAATGAGTTAGAAAAATGAAATTCATAAGAATATGCAACTTGAGCAATGTTATGCATTTAGTAAATGAAAAAAATGAAATTTCTATTCAATCTTCTCTGGCTGCAGGGCCTACAGTCAGTATTTGAAATGGCATAACTAAAACTTAGTAATTTTAATGCAAACTTCAAATGAGTTCTATTGCAAATTTTAACTAAATTAAACTGCTGTAAAACAGCATTCTTTTTTAAAGAAACTCCCACGGCTGTATTGTCACAGATAACTTATTCACCTAGTGACTTGGCAGTGAGGGATAGTGTACCAGCTCCAGCTGCTACTGAAAAGATGGCATGAAGTACAAGGAAAGCTCTCTCTCCAAGAGAAGAAGAAATGAAAAATTTAAGATTATTTGACAAGTTAACTCTAATGGGATAGAACTCATTACTTCTTGATTTCATGACTGTGAATTACTAGATTTGTAAAGAATTATGAACACTGTACACTTGTTAAGGTTTCCTAGTTTTTAATTTATAAATACTATAGAATCTCCATTAGTGAGCTACATATGAATACTGCTTATTATTTGAATTGTGCAAATGAGGAATCTGTGGTTCAGAGAGGTTACACAGCTTGCATGCAATGTAATTAAGAATGAAATACAGGTATGTTTGATTCATGGGTCAGTAAACTCTATTATATCTTATAAAATAAGAAATTTCAAGCACCATTTAAAAGTTGGTATGGCCAAGACAAAGAATTGTGTAAATGCGTGTCTGAGAGCAAAATTTACTCCTGATGCTGAATGTTCAGCCATGCAGCACTGAGTCCATGCACCATAAATTGATTTTTTCAGTAGCATTTCAGGACAGGAAGGTTTACTGGCTTGTCAGCTGATAGACTCTGTGGTGATTTTATTCTATGGAAGTGAGGAAAATATCAGTCTGGGTAGTATGCTAAGAAAACAGAAGCCAAAAAGCTACACTAAAAATGGAAGAAAATCCTTAACACACCATAATAATAAAAACTAGTAATTCATAACTTTTGTTGTTTAATGCACATCAAGCTCAAAGACATATGGACAAATATACAAACTATTATAATATGAAAAATAAAGGACAGGTTCAAAAGATCAAAACTAAACATTTACGGAAGGAAGAGGCCAATAACAATTACAATGAATAGGCATATTGTACTGTGCTATGACCTGCATGGTCAAAAACTATTTGATTTAATATTTTTAAATGAACAGACATTTTTTTTCTTTTCTCAGGCATTACTCATCTAAATCCAACAGTGAGGCTGGAGTAGATGGATTCTTCAAATGACTCGTCAGGAAAAAAAAAAGGAACATATTGCTGGTTTAAATGGTTTTTTAAAAAATTTAGCCATACTCTTGATTTAGTGATAAAAGAACAATGAAGTATTTAAGTGAAAGAGAAACACAGCAAATTCCATGCCAATATATTTAAGTGATTCATTTTAAATATTGGTGTAGTCAGGGATTGCAAGGAAAGCAATTTAATACAGGACACATAATTCATACAATTACTTTACAATACTCACTCAAAGAGTCAAACAAAAAAAGTGCAAGAAGTCTGTCCACACACTACAGATCCCAAAGAATCTAGCTAAGGTCCTGGATTCCACAGCAATATCCTGCATGAGTCCAGCTGAAGACCTAGAGACCATGACAACAGCACCCACAAGTCTGACTGGAGGCCTAGAGCTCAGGACAATTACTCAAGCAAGCCTGTTTCATGGATATGCACTTGGAAGGCCCCACGGTCAGTGGTGGAAGCCAGAAAGTCTGTGTCAGTGAGATGAAGGATCTGTGCCAGTAGGCTGAGGGATCTGCACTGGAGCCAGGAAGTGATGCTCAAAGTGAAGACAAGAGCTCCCCTGAACAGTATCACAGACATCTTCAGTGACAATGAGGTGCCTAGCTCCGCCAAAAAATGAGAAGTGCAAAGTTCATATCAGTAAGCCAGCATGATAAGCTTCTCCAAGATATTGAACAACATACCGTTTTCCTCTCCAGAGCCAGGATGTGATGCTCAAAGTAATGACCAGAGCTCCACTAAAGTGATCAGCAGTCATACTTAGTGACAAGGTCCCAAGCTCCTCTGATAATGTGAAGAACCAAGTTCACATCAGGAAAGAAGCTCAATAGGATCCTCCAGGAGAACCAACGGCAACTGGAGAACCAACAGCAACACTTCTTCCTCTCCAGTACTCCTTTTTATCTTGGCACAAGTCCTCAGGTGGGCCATCCACCTTCAGCACCATGCTGATTCAATTCAGCTGGTGTTACAAGTTGCCCACCAGTTGACAATCCACAACAAATATATATCAAAATAATAAAGAAGGTGAACATAATTAAGTAGTTTGTATAAGCAAGCAGTATAAAAAATTTAAAACATTTGCATTTTTCATTTCTTTCCTAGAACAATCATGATGTACAAAGTAAAATAACTTTTCTGTGGCAGGTGGCAACACATACTAGCCATATCCTGACTTGAGACCAGATTGCACACTGAATATTTACTGTTTCACACAACAGAAACACATATGTAATCCGGAAATAATAAATTATCTAAAGTTAGAAAAAATATCAACTATGGAAAAAGCCCATCATTCACAAATCTTTTTAAAGACATATTATGTGCTATAGACTCACATTTTGAACACTGTCCTCCAGTTTAAGACTCACCAGAGCTGAAGTGGCACAGGCAATGAGTTTTTAATAAATACTATGTATCTTCCTGTCCCCCAAAGACATTGTTTATTCAAAGGAGTTACCTTCGTGCAATAATGGATTAATAGGCAACAGGTTTCACTTTTTAACTTTCCTGCCATAAATAAACAAAAATATATAAAATACATGAAATTACTGTTGTCAGACATTGGTAACAGACAATAAAATACTACAATCCCTAATGGAAAACAGAAGATAAACCCCAGGACCCCCATTTCTCTTTGCCTGGACAGGTACAATTTTGTTCTCCAACATAGAGAAAAAGAACCCAAGAATGTCCAGTGGTTCCACTGAGATGAGGAGACAAAGATCAGCATGAAGAGTGCCTGAAGGACTTGAATTTTGCAGAAAAGATTACTAGAGAGGCAAAAGTTTTATAGTAGTAGGCAACAGAATCTCATGGGTGTGAAGGGAAGCAGCACTGCAGATTGTTTGCCAACAGCAAAAGTACATCTTGGCTACATATATGGTGTGATACTCAAAAATTCTTACCAGAGAGTGATGGTTACAAAGTAAATAGCAGTATAGAGATGTTTTAGGAAACTTTAAAACACTGGTGCAGTCAGTGTGGGAAGATACTATTAATACCCAGAGCCTACATCTGAAAAACCAGAATGGTCACAACTCAAGAGTAAAATTTGTATCTTAAACATCCTGTAGATCTGCTCTTAAAAGAATTAAAGAGAAACTAAATAGGCTGGGCATGGTAGTTCACTTTTGTAATCTCAGCATTTAGGAGGCTGAGGCAGAAGAATAACTGAGTCCAAGGCCTGTCTAGTATACACAGTGAGTTTAAGGTCAGACCATACTACATAATGAGACCCTCTCTCAAAAGAGCTAAAAAAAAAAAAAAAGAAAAAAGAAAAAAAGAAAAGAAATTTAATAGGAGGAAAAAGACATTCAGCAATCTATAGCTTGCCAGAGCAAAATTTAAGATTATTTTAAGGACAGCAACATAGCTCAAAATTTGTGGAATATACTGTTCACAATGACCAGCCTAAATTTAATAAACAACTTTTCATGGAAAGATGAATGGAAATATGATCTACAATCAAGAAAAGTCTTTAAATTTTTTAAAATTTCAAAATACTGCGCATATTAGAACAAGCACACATTAGTTTTTTTTTTAATTTAAGCGGAAAAAAAATCACATATAACAAAGACAAAAAGCAAAAGAGACAAATAAATGACCAGAGTAAATGCGCAACAGCAACACTGAAGGTTTACAAAACAGGACGATATAAACTTGACAATGGTTGCAATATTGCGTATCGCTATCTTTAAAATGGTTGTTTACATTAACAGATATAGACATGTAAAATTGATCTAATCATATGAGTATTAACTGTTCTTTCTCAATAATGAATACATTCAGTACTGTGTTTGTTTTAGTTATCTTACATATACAAATATACAGATTTATATCTTTTCCTTTTCCCTTCCCTCTTTCCCCCTTTTCCCTTCCCAATTACTTTTGCTCTTTGAGCTGTTTTTTAACCTTACATAGTATTTATTATAGATTTTGGATCATATATACTTTTTCAGTTTCTTACACTAGGGAGACAATATGGTATTTACACATGTGGGTTTGATTTATCTCACTTATGAGTATGGTCTCAAGTCATGTCCATTTACTTAAAACACCTATTGTTACAGGTAACTGAGTTAGATAGAAATATTATAGGCATTCAGACAGGGCAGGTTCCTCGAAGGAGCCAGTGCAGAAGACCAAAGATATCTTGTAGCTGTGCGGGAGACAAACACCTGCACTGTGGGTCAGACCTCAAGACAAAAGATAAATCAAATGTGGCCACACACTTGTTAAGGATAAGTACCAGGAACTGATATTCTAAATAGGTCTCTATCACCCTGAGGAAGCCAGGAGTCACCATCCCAGCCACCTAGTGAAAGAGTCCCTGCTCTTATGCATGCTGGCTTGCTACATGACTCGCTTCCCTATTTGTCCCTGATTTAATCAATTTTACCTGTGCAATTAATCTAAATGATTAATCATAGTTTTGTCCCACCTCATGCCCACCTTGTGAGTTCCCATATTTTCCCTACTGCAGACTTGCCTTACTTTGTGGTTTTACTACATAAAAGTCCCTAGAAAAGACAGAGTTTTTGGCAACCCACTCAGGACCCCTTTTGTCTCTCTCTCTCTTTCTTTCTCTCAATAAATATATTCTGCTCTTAACCTCTGTTGTTTCTAAAATTCACTCTTCGATTATAGAGAACACGAACTCATGCTGGACATCTAGTAGGTTGGGTGTTTCATTCCCCTATATCACTATTGCATAGGTTGAGTGATTTTTCAACAAAAATATTGTTTTAATAAATGACCTGATAGGGAAGGTTATCTGGTAAATGGAAATTAATTTTAAAAAATACTAACTCTGAAAATTGGTACCATAGTCTAAAGTTTGTGCCCTCTCAAAACTCATATGTTCAAACATAATTCCAAATTCAGTGGCATTAATAGGTAAGCCTTTTGAAAGTAATTAGGTCAGGAGAGAGAAGCCTTTATGAATGGGATTGAGATTCTTACAAAAGAGACTGGAAGGAGCTCACTTGCCCTTTATACTACATGACACCATCCATAAGGAACAAGCCTTCACTAGACATCAATCTTCTTACATATGGACCTTAGACTTTCTAGTTTCTAAAATTGTAAGCAATAAATTTCTGCTGTTTATAAACTACCTAGTCTGAAGTATTTCATTATAGCCCTTTATAAGATAAAAAACAACTAATTTTGGAAATGGGAGTAAAAAAAGTTTAAAAAATCTTTCAGATAGATGCAAAATATTAACTGCTCTCACTTAGAAATACAGAAACTATGAAGGAAAAAATATGGACCTTTGAAAAAATATCAAGAAGTTTAATATAGATGCAATTGAAGGTCCATATAAAGAAAGGGAAAATGGTAAGAAAATATACGTAAAAGAACTATGAGCAAAACATCTCCAATTTGGAAAAAAGATACCCATGTGTAGTCCTCATGGTCATACTACTAAAATTCCAAAGATAAAGATAAAAATCTCAAAAACTCCCAGTGGAAAACGGCGCATTACATTCAAAAAGTCAAAAAATTGATACTTTCAGAGAACTGTAATCAGTTCACTGGGAGAAAGAAACAGAAGAAATATCTATACATAATTTTATGTCCAGTAAAAATAAAAATAAGAAAAAATTAAAGGCATTTTCAGGTAAATGAAAGGTGAGAAAATGCTTTGCCATCTGCATCATAATGTATACTAAAAGAATTTCTTCAGGCTGAAGAAATATGATTAAGAGGAGAGATGATCTGCAGAAAGGAAGGATGAACTCAGAAAAGATAATTTGTGGCTAAATAAAAGAGATTATCATTTTAGTCTTTCAATTTCCTTTAAAAATTGTTGAAAAGTACCATTGCATTAACAATTTATAATATAGCACAAAAAAATGAAGAAAATGGAATTATTCAGTCATAACTTTTGTGAATTTGTAAAACAATTTTTGAAGAATGAAATATAAAACTTTCCAATATTAATCTAAGAAGTCTTATAATTTGAGATTTCATATGGCAATCCTTAGAAAAATGAATTAAATATGATTTTTAAAATCTCAAAGCAATCTAAATATCTTTTGATAGTTGAATAAACTGTGGTACCTTCATATAACTGAATACAAGCTAGAGGTTTAAAATAAAGAATAGTATGATATTAAAAAAACCTCAAATGTGTGAATCCCTCAGAATTTAATTTGAGTCAAAGATGCTCAACACAAATGCTATAAATCTATGATGATAGAGATCATCTAAGTGATTACTTGAGGATGAGGAGGTATTTCAATTTCTAAAGAACACAGGGGAATATTCCAAAATGTTGTTAGGAGTTGTATTTTCAGAAGCTAAATGATTATATAGTATATTAAAGTTTACAAAGCTGTACATGGCACACACCTCTAATCCCAGCACTCTAGAGGCTGAGACAAGAGGATTGGTGCAAGTTTGAAGCCAGCCTGGGCTACAAAGTGAGTTCAAGCCTGGCCTGAACAGCATAGTGAAGCCCTGTCTCAAAAACACAAATAAAATAAAATAAAAGATGTACAAAGTATAAAATATACCCAAAATATCAAACAGACTTCTTTTTCTTTTTATCTTTTTTTATTGCTTTACTTCATTAGTGCATCTTCACAGTACATAAAGTTTACCTTAATTTTGGGGGGTAGACGCAGGTATACACTACAGCTTGTTACCTCCATCCCTCTGCCTCTTCATTCCCTTTCCCCATTTTCATTTTACTTATTTTTATGAGCTCATTTTTATGGATATAATGTTTATGTTCATTGAAGTTATTAGGTTCCTATAAAGGCATATGTTAATTGTTCTTTCTTCCATTTTAACTTCCTCTCTCCCTTCACCCTTGATCTCTGGTTCCCTTTCTATTTTTAAGAGATCTATCAATTTGCCTCTGTCTCTCTATTCTTTATTATGCTCTTTGTTCATACTTTGCCTCATTCAAATGAGAAATACCATATGGTATTTAAGTTTGTGTGTCTGATTTATTTCAATTCAGTAATGTATTTTCCAGGTGCACCCATTTTCCTTCAAATGTATTGCATTTATTCTCTTTTATAGCCAAGTAGTATTCCATGATGCATAGATATCACATTTTCTTTATCCATTCATTTATTGTTGATGGGAACACAGGCAGCTTCCAGGATTTACCTATTATGAATTATGCTACTATAAACATTGTTATGCATACATTGCTGTAGTATGATATCTTATTTTTCAGTGAAAATACTTTTTTATTGTTGAGCTCTCATTGCTACTGAGGAATAAACTTCAAATTTTTCCAATTGAAATTTTCACAATTCTCCTTTTTAAAATGAAATGTTTCAGAGTAACTCCTTTCTTTGATACTCCCTTTCAAAGTAGTGTGTCTTTGTAGTGATGGCACTTGGGCCCTTTCGAATGTATTCTAGGCTTTGCAGCTTAACCTGATTTTTCACTGCTTGTTCTGTACCAGTATCTGGTAGTAGGACCAGCTAGTAGCAAGTATCTGTTTGCAAATCATGCTTTCGCCCACTGCTGGGTACTGTATGGCACCTTAAACTCCTCTTGGTTACTCCGATTTTCTGTATATTCAAGTCTCTGTCATTAATATACAGTATACAAAATTTTACTTGGTTTGAAAACCTAGCTATTAAAATTAAAGTGGACTTATTTGAAACTTAAAGCAGTGATTTCTTATTTGTTTCCATTCTAGGGCAATAAACTCACCTTGAACTGTCAATAGTAATGGGAAGCCTAAAAGAGCAGAAAGAACCAAGAAGAAAAATCTATTTGGTCAAATATCAAAATAACACCTGTTTTCAGTAGTGTTTAATTGGATGCATGTACCAAAGTGTCTAAACTACCTCCTTCTATTTTATAGTTAGGGTACTACACATTTTAGTCATTAATTTTTTTATCATAAAAGCAAATTTTGAGAGGGCTAGAGACAGGATTTACTGAGAAAACTTAGAAAAATATAGGTGGAAGAAAAAACCCATGCAACTGCTCAGCCTCTTATCACCTCTCATTGACCTTACTCTTAGACCCATTATTTGCTGCACAGTTAAGAACTCAGGATAGATGTTTTTCTATATTTACACCTTAAGAAGAGCCTCTAATAAGTTAATCAATGCTCTCGCTATATGTACTCACTTCCTCAGATATAGTGCATGAAATAGCTTGGTAGCTGATGTCAGCAGTGTATAATCTCAAAACATATGTATTAAATCTATAATAACAATATTTTTAAAAAACATAACTGGTATATCTAGACTCAGAAGATATTACTTAAACTATTTCAATTATTTACACTTCTTTTTTAGAAAACTTAATATCTGTTGAGGCCACTATTCCCCTAATCACCACCCCTAACATATCACCAAGTACTATCAGCTCTAATTCCGAATTCCCTTCCTAGTTTTTCCTCTGCCCTTTATATTCAGTACCACTAATTGTATTTCTTCCTGAAATTTTGTAGACCTGATGACATCTTTGGTTCTTATTCCCTACCATCTCTCATAGCAGCCAATCATAATTTATACTTAAAGTAGATGATGATCCACTTTTGTTTAAATTTGTAATGCTCTGGATACAATGTAAACAACTCATCGGCATCTTAAGTCAGTGGATCTGGTTTCTGCCTACTTCACCTCATTTCATATTTTCTTTATATATGTATCACCCTTAAACCAGACAGGATTCCTTTTTGTTCATGAGTAACTCAGGCTTTTTCCCACTTCTGGGACTTTATACTTGTTTTCCCACGTCACGAGTGTAGTAGACTCCATCTCATTCTCAGGTCACAAGTTAAGTCACCTTCTTAGAGAGACCTTCACATCAATCTAATCAAAATCTTATTTCTCTCATTTTAATCGTGTTCTACAGTTATGTTTGTTGGTTTAGCTGTTTGTTTATTGTTGTTCATCTCTTCCCAACAGATATTGTAAGGTTTTGGAGAAAATAAACTTTGAGTTATTCATTCTTGATTACCTAACCATTATACAGAGCCTGAAATACAGTAGTGAATAAATGCTAAGTGAGTGCCTGAATCACTTTGCTGTAATTCTTGGGGTGCTGTAATTATCACAATAACAACATCACTTGGAACAGCTTTGGAATTGCAACTCCAGGACGCTTCCACTAGATGTACTAAATCAAACATTCCATGAGACGCAGTCATCTGTATTTTAACAAACCTTTAAGTCATAATTAACCTTTATATCTTCACCATTTTATAGAAACTAAGAAAGATTGAATATTTGGTACGAGTTAAAAAATGACAGATACAGGTCTCAACTTGGAAGTGCCGGCCTTAATCTGAGCCATGCTTCCCTGGAGGTCCCAGGCACTCAAATATCAATAGAATTAGGTTTCTGCCTTCAGGGTCAGTATAAAGTGTCAAATCTTTAAATCAATCATTCCATAATTGTGGGAAAATAGTTATTATTTTGTTATATACAAGGTTCTATGGAAGCAAAGATACAAGACAGGTAAACCCTGCCTGGAGTGATCAGGGGCAGCTTCTAGAGCAAATTTATTCTAAGTGTGTTTTTCCTAACAGTTGAGGAAGAACTAAAGAGAAAAGGAATAGAATGAATAATTCCAGCTACCTTCACGTATAGATTGGGATGATTTGGAGAGGGGAGTAGTAGAAATATGAAAGATACTAAATGTTCCTAAACTTTACTAGTCAGTCTGGGCTGCCATTAATAAAACATCATAACTCAGATGCCTTAAACAGTAGACATTTGTTTGCTTACAATTCTGGAAGCTGTTAAGTCCATGATCAAGGTACTGCATCACTGATTATGTTCCTGAAACATGGCTTTCTTCCTGGCCTGCCTTCTCACTATAGCTCCACTTGTCCTGTATTCTGTGCATGCACATTAACAGACACCCACAGCTCTTTATTATTATTATAAGGTAACTAATCCTACAGGTTAGGAACCTGCTCTTACAACCTCACTGAACCTTAAGAAACTCCTAAAAGTGCTATTTCCTATACTATTGTTTATTTCCTACTATTTTTTTTGAAATTCTGTATTGCTTCTATCCTTTTTTCTGTTTTACTTTTTAAAATTAAAAAAAAAATTTAAAAGTGCTATTTCCAAATACAGTCCTACTGAGACTAGAACTTTAACACATAGATTTTGAAAGGAAGCAATTTAATCACTGAGCACCTCCCTGTAGCCTTTGCCTTTTTCCCAAAGGGAAATATAGATTTATTGGAAGAGTTTAGCAGAAGAGCAAAGATCAAAAATTTTTCTTATTGCTTCTCATCAAGAATATAACATTTTCATATTATTAGTGGAGGCTTAATATAATTCCAAAGAAAAAGTAAGCCAGCAATGCGATTGAGTACTCTTGCCTAACTCAAAAGTAAAAGAAAGTTGCCTCTGTGATACCTCTCAAGAGTACTTCACAGCTTCAGCCACTTGTATTTAATTTTGGCTCCTCTATAAATTTTGCTTAATACCATGCTATTAATTGAGAACCTTGTGATAATTGGGAATTAAGCTTGAATTAAACATCATTTCACACACAAAAAAAATTGAAAAGTGATGATAAAGGGAAGATTTCCATTCTGAATTATCTGACACTTATGTAGTAAGGAAGATAATGGAGATTTGCTTTACCAAAAATATTCAGTTTAAGATTAAGAAATTTTTGTCTTGAAGGCAAGGAGTGACAGTTTTAAATTTGTGTGCATAATAATTTACACGTCCTTCACACAATACTTGACAAATATTTGAGTTTATATGTTTGGTAAAACCTTTAAGTGCTCACTCCTGGTTCTCAATATACTACCTCATTAGCATATATTATGTGACCCCAAGATTAGGGTACTATCACACTAGCCAGAAATTTTATTGTAAAGATTCTGGAAAAAACTGCACATAAAATAATTTAATAGTAGGCATTTCTGTGTTCAATATAGTTTGTATAGTCCATGTACAAATTGAGAAAAGGACTCACAACTTAGATAGGAATAAGAATATCTGATTTATAGAGGGTCAGTTCCATTGCAAAGAGAAAGCAGTAAAATCTATTAATAAATCTCATATTTAAGACTGTACTGCAAATTAGAATACTACCATGGAACTACATAAAAATTAAAACAAGTTCAACCTCTGAGTGCTGCAGAGTGTGTGATTCATCAAGAGCTATGATCTTCCAAAAAGATTTTAAGGTTTCTGTTGAGTTACAATGAAAGTAACCTCTCAAATAGAACAGCATGAACTTAGAATTAATTTGCATGTGAACATTCTTAGGAATTTACTGTGAAAAAAATGCTGTTCTCTCTACGGTTTTTTTCTGTGACATCTCTGTCACTTATGCTATGAGAAAACACAGACTTGCTAAAAGAGATTGCATATGCAAATTTTTGATTACTTTTTAAAATGAGGATGCATTCACTGAAGAAAAAAGGATGTTCCCCCTTCTTAAATTGTAAGGAATCTAACACTGGTTTTAGCAGGGAAAATATCTAACATGCCTAAAGCACTCCACAATTCCAAAGAAGATTAGTCTGGTTAGTTGGTTCTGAGAACTGGATCTGTGCACACACCACCATATTAAACAGAATGAATGGTGAATCCTCAGTGTTTGCACATGGAATTCCTATGGCCAAGGGGCCTGTGATTATAACTAGGGAGCTGAGTCACCTCAGCTGGGAGGGATGCAAACAGCCTAGGATGGGAAACAGGTCAGATGTAGAAGATATGATGAAGAACACAACTGGATTCAGAGTAGAGCTACATAAATTAATTGGTGGCATTTTAGATTTAGCTAAACAAATTTTAATCTCAGGACTAAATCAGATTAGTGCTGAGCCTGATACAAAGCAATTTCACTTTTACTTTTAACTCATTTTACTAATATTGTAGTTTTATATTGGACACTTAAGAGGGCAAAATAAGAGTTAGGACTCTTGACCCTACAAAGAAGCAGAGAGAAGTCTGATCAATTCTCTTAAATTGGTACTCTCCTCACCTCCTTCTATATAAGGTAGCCTGCCTTACAGAACAGCCACCAAGCAAGAGGATAGTGATGGCAGGTAAAGATAGACTAATTGAGGCTGGCATTTTTTATTCCAAGGCTAACTGTGCTCCAGCTAGGTTTTATTTTTCAGGGAAGCAAGGTTGTTGATTCCTAGCAATTTCCCTTTGAAGTCAGTAGCTGATGCTCAAAATCACACAGCAAGCGACTGATAAAGCCAGATAAGAACTTGGTTCTTTCTGGGGTCAAGCACAGACTTTCATCTCTATATTACAGTTTCCATGCTTGCCTTTTTCCTCTGCAAAGCTGGACTGACTTACTGATAAGAAAGTCAGTGTCAGGTCACAAAGGGTGTCACTTGTTTGAAAGATCTATCCCAAAAGTATTTATGGTGAGCCTGTCTTTCTCTTCTTAAACACCACATTTCAGCAAAGCCTATTCTCATTACTTCATTACATAAAAATCTCTCCCTTTTGAATACTCTCAGTAATTACAATATATTATCACATATTAACATTTAAAAGGCAGAATAGAATTTAATTTATTGACCATTTATTAAAGATTAGGCACTACATAGGCAAATACACACATTATTAAATTAATTTCACAAAAAATATTTGGCATACACTTTTATTCCATTTACATTTAAATAAAATGGTATTGGAATGAAGAAATGACTTCCTAGGTCAGAAAGCTAATATACATCAGAATACCAATTTATTTTTTTTTCTTCCACAACATAAAGATTAAGTTTTATAATTCTCTATATTCACCATAGTGCCTAATGCAACATTGCTTATGTGAAAGGGGCTTGATAAATGGAATGAATAAACAAAGAAATGAACGTAATATAAGTATGCTGCCAAGTGTAGTAGTGAGAGTGGGAAGTTATTGTACTGCAATGGTGATTCTCTTATCCACAAAATTTTCTTGGCTCTGTTTTTTAAATTATCTTGAATTATTTCTCTGTGGTCATTTTTCTTGAATCAATAGAAATTCTTGGAAAGATTCAAAACATGAGTGCTTCATTATTTTTATCTTCATGAGAATTTTTATGGCACTTCTTGCTCTTAAAGGCATTCAGTTCAGTTTCTTTTCTTTCATTTAAAATATAAACTATTATAAGTCATTATTATCCCATTAAATGATGTATGAATCTGTCGAATGAGATGTCCCAGAAACAAAACTCTACACTCTGCAGGTCTCACTTCCACTAAGCTAGCAACCTTTCTTTCCAATACTACAGAAAATTCTAGTGGAGATGAGCTACATAAATTGGGAAAGGGTATAATAGGATAAGTATAACAGCTTTTTTTAAAATACACTAGATTTATATCTCAAATAATGTGGTGCTTGACTTAGCGTCCACAGCCAAAAATAGCATAAGCTTATTTTGCTAGCCCATTATACATCCAAATCTAATTTATCATTCCCTAGTAACACTCCAAGGTCTTTTTCACAATCAGAGCTTTCCAGTTTTTTTATAATCCATTTAATACCCACATTTGAAATTTATTCAGTCCCAAATGTATCAAGTTGCATTTACCAAGCTGAATCTCCTTCTATCAGTATTTGCTTGTATTACTGACCTTTGAGATTCCTTCATATAACTCTTCTAGGTAAAGCCCCTCTCTTTTTTGATACAGTGAAAAGTGTTTGATGAACAGTGACCCTGTAAAATACTAAGTATAATAGTAATTCGACCTCCATACATGTACTGAAATAATTCAGGTCCCAAGACACACATCACACATACAGAAATCCACCGCAGGCTATTTTCGTCTGAACATATGTATGACTATGCACCTTGCATTGAATTATCTGCCAAACTATGGGGTTACGAGAAATTGCAAGTCTCAGTTACAATTATTGACCATGAAGACATATTAAACAAAACAATGATTTAACAGAAATCCTCAAGTCTTAAATTTAAATATTCTATGAGTCTCAAAGTTCTAGTATTGGACACAAGCAGGCACTGAATTAAATATTTTCCTCCCACCCATAAAAACAGGTATAAATACGTATAAATCAAATGATACATTGACTACAGTCTATAAGCATAATATAGTGATTCAAGTGATATTATAGCCTGGCACTCTGCAAATATTTTGAATAAAGAAAATGATGATGGGACTCTTTCAATTGTAAAGAGATAGAATTAGAGATAGAGATGATAGACATACAGAGATAGAGATAGAGATAGATACAGAGACAGAGACAGAGATAGATCTCCACACAGACATTTTCTGGTTAGTAGACATCTTCATGGATGAACAGAAAGAGTCAATTAGGAAAAAAATCATGATTACAATACAGGAAGGCTGAATATATTCCTGCCCCAGACATGAACTCACTGCTGTGCTTGACAAATTATTATTTTTCTTTGCTATATTTTCACCAGTAACTATAAAGTGGAAGTAGATCATCATAAAAGAAGACAACAATGCAGCACTCTACAATTCATTTTCAATGTACTTAATTCCATAATAACTCAGTAAAGCTAGAGAACTGTTTTTTCTTATATATGACCAAAATGAAGCTAAAACAACTTTTTAAAAAATGTAGGCTTATTACCTTTTTCATAAGACATTTAGTTTTTTGTTAACCAAATTTTATGAGAGTAAACAATAATAAGCTTGTAATCAGGGTGGAATGAGTCATTTTTGCATGGAAATAAATCTTGACTTTCAAACATGTCCACTAGTGTGATATGTTTAATATAAAGCTATTAACTACACTTGGTATCACAGTTGATGTTAAACAATAAAAACCAAAACACGCTGTGTCTAGTTTATTCCAATTAATGACAACAAAAGTACTCTAATGATACTACCTGTGAATTGAACCAAGTGAGATCAATTAATCAGTAAGATTCATATTATATATTCTATTACCTTAATATATTGCGTTCATATTTATAACCTGTTGTGTTTCTAATTGAGCTATTTTATACTCTTTTAGAATAATGGTAAAATAGACAAAAATATTCAGTGAGAGAGACAAAATCATCTTGCTCTTGCTCTGGATCTTCAAAGTAGCTTCAGTGGAAAGCAGGTCAGGTTGCATGGTGATGCACTTTTGCTCCTAGGTTTCATAAACAGAAAAGCAATTCCGGTGGTTGGTGTTGAACTCTTTGCTTTCAGTGAGGAACAGTACTACACCAAGGTGTACCCATGGTGCACAAGACACTTGAGAGTTTCATACTTGCTTTCCTGAATAAATGGGAAGCACTTGATACCCTCTTCTGGAGAACTCCCTCCTGTAACCCACTTTGACTTCTGTCATCTATCTAGAAGATGCCACAGTGAACTGCATCCTGGCTGACTTTTCCCCTAAACTATGGAAGATTTTAATCAAAGGAAGATATCGAACTTCTTCCTGAAGAAGGATGACTAAGGTGGGCTCTATCTTACTCTTCTTATGGGCCTTCTGATTCAGTATGGAGTTGCCCAGACTGAAGAGACTCCAAGAGTGGGCAATTGATCTATGTAGATACTGCCTCTTTCTTCATGATGTCTGCGTCTTTTTGAGATTATTATTATTCTCAGTCTAACTTCTGGTACAGTCAATCTAACATCTACAACTTTACTTACAATGTGGCTAAACATCCCAAAACATTTTTTTTTCCTCCAGAAATGTAGACAGTCTAGTGGACTGTTTCCTTTTGTTAGCAATAAAATGTTTTAAGCATAAAACCCACCACTATGCCCATCTGGCACAAAATACCTTGGAAAGCTGGGCCTGCACTGGGTTCTCCTGGCAGACCTGTTACTGCAGGCAGACGGCTTCCAAGATCAGTGTCTCATAGATCATCACAATCATCAGAAGGTCTTCTGTGTCTCCCACAACCATTACAACTGCATCCGCTCAGACTGTGGGAACACTGTACAACAGAGAGCAGAGCCCTTCAGTGAGAATACATCCTAGAACCTCTCTAGGGCCAGGAAAGCAGGATGGATCTCAGTGAAAAAGAAGCAGTGCCTTCCACGTTTCGTCACTTCTTGACTCCTAAAGGCACTGAGGCAATGTTTTTCCACATCTCTAGTTGGTTCATTAATTGGGCAACACCATGTTAGAGGACTTTTGGGCTCACAAGAAACCTTACGCAGCTCACAAGGCTCAGAGAGCACTCCACCTCTCAGTATCCCACTTCATTTGAGTCTGGATCACCTTAAATTTGCATGTGAGAAGAATTATGAGTAATCCTATGTGACGTGTCTACTCACTAATTTTCCCTTTAAAATTAAAGAAAAAATAATCAGAATTTTTTAAGTCTCACCATTTTATAAATGCTGAGTGCAAGATTCAAAGAGGGTAAGTGACTTACATGATACCACATGGTTAATAGTAGGAATAGAAACTACACTCACATCTGATTCCCTGGGCTGTGTTCATCAAATAGCTACACCATCAACTGTAATCTCTTGTTAACTGAGTGATAATGCAGAAAAAGCAAGGATTGCTCTCCCAGAGTGTGCCGTGTAATGCCTATTATATAATTTATTAAGAAAAGCAAATTTTTATTCCTGTAATCCCAGCACTCGGGAGGCTGAGGCAGGAGGATTGTTGTGAGTTTGAGACCAGCCTGGGATACAAAGTGAGTTCAAGGCCAGCCTGAACTGTATAGTGAGAACCTGTCTCAAAAAATAGGGCTGGGGATTTAGCTCAGTGGTGTAAGCACCTGCCTGGCAGGCATGAGATTGTGAGTTTGATCTCCGGTACCAAAAAAAAAAAAAAAAATAGGAAAGCAAATTTTTAACTAAATCTAAGTACCAGGCCACAAGAGGAGCCTAGTAGGCCACAAGAGGACACTATTGTGAAATTCCAACTCCATTATATACTACTTTAATCTCTTGATTTTCTCAACCATAAAATGGGAATATTGTGAAAAATATGAGATATATGATTGGTTTTAGACAGAAGCTAGCTTCATTCAATCATTCATTTTTTAAATGGATTCTGCATATGATGAAATTTTACATGCTAATAATAAATTTTGATAGTAGCTCTCATTCCTGGCCATATGTTAAAATTATCGGGAGAGATTTTGTAAAACATTTATAGCAATGTCTCAACATCAGAGGTTCAGATTTGATCAATTTGGAGTGGGCTTAGCATTGGGGTTCTTGAAAGCTTTTCTAATGAGGAGTTAATATTAAGAATATAGCAAGTGTTACGTACATATACTAACTACATACAACAAATGTAAACATTATGTACTGCAAACATACAAAAAAATAAAACAAGAGAATGGGATCAAGGAATAGGTGGGGGGAAGGTAGAAAAGGGAAAGGGGATGAAAAAGAAATTAACAAGTGTTATGTGCATGTACTAACTTTCCACAAGGAAAGAAAATTTTATGTGCTACAGGCATGTACTAATAAACTAAAATAAACACTGTAGTAGGTTAAAAGCTGGTATTAATGAACTCTTGCAGATACTAAGTTTTGGCATGTTGTAAATCATTAATTGTCACAGCACTGCATAGAAAAGGCTATTCGAGTACCCATGAATAAAGTGAAATTCAAAAAGATAATTTTTCCAAGGTCATACAACTGGAAGACAAGTACAGTACATAGATTTAGTATTTGGACTCTGTTTTTAAAGCCACAGCTAGTGGTCACCAGTTAATACCATGACGTTGAAGCAGCCAAAGGACCATTTTTGTGACACTGTATGGTACTGATTTGCTTCTCTCAGACATATGCCTATGGCTTCTCTGAATTGTTAGCATAACATTCACACTGTCATTCTAACAGTCATCCTACTTTGTTCCTTAAAGCAGTTAAGCTAGACAAAAGAACAGGTCAGGTGAGAGTTGGAAGTAACAGAATTCTCAGCTATTCACCAGTAGAGACACAAACAAAAGATTTCCTCCTCACTTTCAACACATTTCTCAGTTTCTACTTGGTGATCACCTTCGCCTGCTAACTTATTCTTCATTCAATCACATAGCCAAATGGGTCAATGGAAAATTACCATTTGGAATTGCTCAGTGTCACTTCAAATGTATCTGGCAGGATGAAAGGCAGGAGGAAGGTAACTGGTGGAAAGTAAGACTGAATGACAGAGAGAAGCTTTGTTGGAAAGACCCAGAACTAGGAGAAAATTTGTTATTGCCAGCCATGGAAAGAAGCAGTGGGTAGACACACTGCCTGACAGCTTTAATAGTTTCCCATTATTCCCATCATCTCCCTCTAACCATCCAAGTCTTTGAGTCTCTCTTCAGTTCACCCAGCTTTCTGTTCATTGCATAACAGAGTATGTCAGGGAACATTTTTAACTACTGGACCACATTCAGGAAAACTTCTTTTTGAGCTTCTCCAGAAGTTCTTTCACTGTGTTTTACACCCCCTCATAAGACAAGAGACAAAGGCTACATCATAATCCTCACAGTGTGCATGTTGAAAATTCAGCCCTGCACTACCCTGGCTTCCTTGTCATTCACACTCATATTTATCAACAGGAAGCTAACGGGGAATCTTATCCTTCAACATTCTGAATCCACTGAGAGACTGACATACTGTGACAGCTTTTATTGGTGATGTCAGCATATTGTAGTGGAATATTTACTGTTGTCAATTGAAAAGGATTAGTTCTGTGAGCTTGGGCAAGTGATTTAAATTTTTTTAGCTTCTTTTCATATATTAAAGCAAAAACAGTTTCTTCACAGGATTGTTGGGAGGAGCAAATGGAGGAGTAGGAAAATTTTTGGCATCATAAAGATTAGTGGGCTCCCTCCTGTTGCTGCAGATAGTCATTACCTGTAGTTAAATTAAATCTCCCTGCTGCTAGTTACCCTGGAGCTGGCAACAGAGGTGCCCAGTTAAAAAACAGCTTGGACTCAAATCAATGCTAATTGTTTAAAGCGTCTACCCTAGCGACTTTCACTCTGGGGTTCTATCTGAGCGTTACCTTCTTTCTCATGCATCTGCCATGTCTCTCTAGCACTTCACTGATCCACTGTGAGAAGAATGACTCCAGACAAGAACTTTTTCTAGTGCTCCATAGGACATCTGCAAAAATAAATCATGCATATGCTGTTTTCTTTTTTTAAATACATATCATATGATTTCAAGAATACCACCAAAGATTGGTAAAAGTTCATGTAACAACTTTGTATAATGTTATGCCAATTGTCAAAAATAAAATTAATCTTATTTGTGTATATATATATATATGGTTAATTTTAATAAACCTTAACATTATGCTATGCTGAACATTTTCATATGTGCTACAAATATAATGACATATTTTCATATTCAGAGGACTCCCAATATAGCAGAGATACTGAATCCTCAATCACATTCAGGAAAACTTACAGAAACTTAGAGAATGCTAATAGAAAGAGAATTCTATGCAACACGATACATTTTCACTTGAAGTTTCTCCAAGATGATATGAAAACTCTGGTCAGCGGAACATATTGAGACACAAAAAGGATAAATAAGTTTTGACTGACCTAGTTTTGAATCCAGTAAAAAGTGCTGGGTACATCTAAATTCTGGGAAGACGATTCCTTTACAAAATTGCAGGCATATCTTTACTATTTAATAATAATAACAAGGACACATTAGGTGTCAATCACCATGCTAAGACTTGAAGGTAAAGAAAAATGCAATATTCCTGTCTTTAGTATCTTACTGTCAAAGATCAGGGATAACTACAATACAGTGAAGTATTAGCAAAATTTACAAAATACATAGTTGGTCCAAAGAATTTTAATGTTAGTTCTACTCTTGTGAATCAAGAAAAGCATAACTGGGGAAAAGATATTTGAACTGAACTGAGGTCTAATGTAAGGTGCACCAGAGGTTGGAGAAAGAGACACAGAGTACAGCATGTTACTGAAAAGAACAGAAAGAAAGACACACAACACTTGATAGGAAATGAAAGGAAACCCTCCTCCCAACAGCCTGCACGAGTCCATCTGAAGACCTAGAGTCCATGGCCAAGTGTCACGCAAGTCTATATCAAGAATCTGCAGTAGTAAGGTCCAAAAGTCAGTAGTGGAATTTAGAAAGTCTGCACTAGAGGAATGAAGGATCTGTGCCAGCAGTCTGAGGGGTCTGAACTGGAGCCAGGAAATGATGCTTAAAATGAGGACCAGAGCTCCCCCAAAGTGAACTGCAGCTACCCTCAGCAACAGTGAGGTCCTGAGCTCCGCTGATGATGAAAACAGCTGAGTTCATATCGGGAAAACCAGCATGACAACCTTCTCCAGGAGAATCAATAGTGCTACCTCCTCTCCAGTTCTTCTTTTTATATTATTGGCAACAACTCTCAGGTGGGCCTTCCACACCCCGCACCATGCTGATTCAGTTCAGCTGGGTGTTACAAATTGATTACCAGTTGTCGATCCACCACAGCCTAGAAATATTTCTGAGCACTAAAATATGTGAGAATATGTTCTTTTGACCTTTTCTTTTATGTGGTATAAGTCTCTTTCCTTTTTTCAGCTTCTTAATGGTTACTGATTTCTGGGATATCACAATTTCCCATGTTCTAAAGCTTTAAACTAAACTCCTTTTTTTTTCTAATAGATTGTAAAAATGAAACAAAAATCTAGAGTGTGCAGGTAGTGGCAGAAAGACTAGAATCCAAGTCTCCTTACTTGTAAGGCAATATTCTTTTCACCATGCTGAAGTTATCAAACTGGGTTACAAATATGATGACAGACACTTCATTCACCCTCCGGGATCTGTCTTTCACCCTCCTAGGCTGTATTGTCTCTAGGGCAGCTGATTCCTATGGATTGCATCAGTCAGGCTCCCCTGTGGCCAAGCTTTAGATTGGCTTCAATGCCTCATGGGGGAAAGATCCATGGAGGAGAAAGCCTCAAGGTATTTCCTTCTCAAACCTGTGCCCTCCTTCTTATAACATTCTTCTAGCAGAGGCCATAAAGCTTGGCATTCTTCTAGGACTTCACTCATGCTGGTGGCCACTTCTCCCTCCTTGTAGTTCAGGTCCAGTAATGCTAATGATCCCTCAAGATTATTAGCCTGTATTAGTTTTCTGTAACTGCCATACAATTGGTTTGCTCAAAACCATAGAAATCTCTTCTCTCACAATCCATTCCTTGAGATTTTGATCTTCTAGACTACATGCACCCCATGGTCTGAAGCTGTATCTCTCAAATCTCTGCCTCTCTTCGTGTTGCCTCCTTCCGTTTGTCTGTGTTTCCTCATTTTTGCTCTTCCTTCTGAGTATACTTGTATTAGGCCCCAGTTGACTATTTTCAGATAATTTCTTTACCTCAAATCCTTAATTATATGTGTTACCACAAGAGGTAATATTTACGCGTTCTCTGTTAAAAGGAATATATATAGTTCTGTAAATCAGAATACAAACATATTTTGGAGAAGCTATATTTCAACCACTATAGCGCCTCACCATTCTATGCTGTTTCTCCTAACTCTGCCTGCTCTCATTCATAATAATTCCTTCACTGCACTCAGCATAATTATTCATTTGGATTATTCCATGTTATGGTTTTATACCTAGATAGCCCCCCCGCAAGCCTCATGCAGTTATAGGTGGGTTTTTTCAGAGCTGGCTGGATCTTCGGTGTATGACGTTGTGATTGTATGATGCTGGGATTAAGAGTGCCCCATCGTGGGTGTGGGTTGCTCTGCCCAAAGGGTGGGCCGCCTGGATGAAACATAAAGGCTGCTGATGTTGTTTTGCTGCTTTGCTGCCTTTTGCCTGCCACGAACTCTTTCTTTTCTACTATGCCCCTCTGTCATGCACACCCTGCATTGGAGACACCCAACCATGGACTGAAACCTTTATAAACTGTGAGCCAAATGAAGCTTTTCTCCTTTAATTTGGGGTGCCAGGTATTTTGTCTTAGGAACAATAAAGGTAACTAAAATATGCCGTCATTTTAATCCAATGAAACACAAAACTCCTTCAGTTACCCTGCAGCACACATGGAAATATGGGTATAAGAAACCACAAGA
Organism: Dasyprocta punctata; assembly: GCA_004363535.1. NCBI lineage: Eukaryota > Metazoa > Chordata > Mammalia > Rodentia > Dasyproctidae > Dasyprocta > Dasyprocta punctata. The sequence goes on from RJWM01005669.1 coordinate 69,500, forward strand.
TCAAATAATAAATCTACCTAATCCAAAAATTTTACTTCATAGCAAATAACTCAGAATATTACTTTTCTATTTTAAAACAGCATAAAATAAATTAGAGCAAGCTGTAATTTTTTGTGACTTTTGTAGATAAAACATGTGACTTGTAAAGAATGATATCCACTGGAAGTCATTTTTAGCTATAGTTCTTGATTAATGCAATGAGTGGAGCAAGCTGATTCTTCTCTGCTATAATATGGGATGATTTTAGAAACACTACCCTAAGATAGCTCACCTCAATTTTTTTTATTTATTGTCTGCTTTATTAATGAATTTCTATGAATTTTGTCCATAAAAGACAGGTTATGTATAACTCTAAGCCCATTCCTTTGGGGACTAGAAAACTCGCTTCACCTTTTTTCCAATTTACTAGCTGTGCAGTGGTAAGATGACCAGGTAGTAGAGTGAGGATATGTTAGTCAGGTTAATGAGGTTTGCAGTGCTGACCATGAGCAAGCCTTCACTAAAGGATTCCTGGATGAGAAGTCAGTGTACTATATCGTCAGATCTCCTCTCTTCATTAATGACTCTGGATGACACATGAATGAAAAAGGGGGTGAAATTACAATTTAGCAGACCAGCAACAAAAAAATGGTATATCTTTGTAGAAATCAGCAACTTTGAATTTGCCTCCATACCAAGAAATCATCACTAACAAAGAAAAATGCAATACAGTATTGCATCAGAAAAGCATAGTTGCTTAATCTTATCATTCTCGACTCTTACAAGCACTTCTCACCAAAGCCCAGAGCTGTAGCCACTGTGGCGGATAACACAGTTGCTTCCCAATATAACTTCTGTCTTGGCACTTACCCACTATGAACTATTTTCAACTCGGCAAGAGGGTCTTTCAAAATATGAGTTAGATAACATTTCTTTGATGAAAATGTTCTAGTAGCTTCCCACATGTCTCCTAAGGAATCCCCAAAACCTCCAAAATGACTGCTTACAGTGCTTCTCAATGTGGGTGCTATGCAATAAATTAGACCTTTGGTAAAATTTCGTGGGGCTTGCTGTCACCATGAATGTCACTCTTCTCCATCTAGGAAAAACAGCAAGGCTGTTGGGAACCCTGCAATGCGTGGGTGACTCACAAAATGAAAACTCTACTTGCTCCCATATGGCTTCCTGGTGTCCTCTCTAGACACTACATGTCACTTCATTTGAACTTTATCAGGAATTTCTAGCACTTCATTATTGTTATCATGACTATTTAAGCTGTAATTTCATCAGTGATGGTATAACTCATGATTTCTGAGTCACCACCTATGACATCAGAATCAGTATCACTTTTGTCATATTTATGTTGATTCCAACTAATAGTAGATATTTCATTACTTTGCTATGTCTTTCAGTATAACTGTACAGAGAGCATGTACAAGTTTTTATTGATTTCTCCAATATCTTACTAATAATGAATTGCATTTTTTTCTTTAGGTATGTAAGTACTATTATTAGTTATGAATTTCCTTTCAGAGAGTACAAGAGGCACTGAAAAACATTTGCTATGTTGTGGGCCATTGTGTCTGATTGTTCACTTTACATGATCTGTCCTTTATCAGTTCTGAGGTCGGCAGGATATTATTTCTTCCAGTTCCAGTAGCACCCTTGCCTAGGATCTACACAAAGTCTCTCCTAAGGGCCTTACACTAACTGTTCCCCCAGCCTGGACCACTCTCCCATCAGAGAGGTACATGGTTCTCTAGCTGAATTACCTTACATCTCACACAAATGTTTCTTGAGCATTATAGAGTCCCCTGATCATTCCTTTAAAAGGAGCAACATCCATGTCATTTCTCACTCAGATGATAACTATCCTGTTTTACTTGTATATACATCTAATTATCAGCAAACTTTACTTGATGCACTGTGAGATGCTATTTGGTACAGACTTGCATTCCATCATGGCATGGACCAGTGGTTAAAATAAAAAAATGTATTCAATGCATGTTCATGAATAAATCTATAGCTCTTCATTTTAATTTAAAATATTAATTTAAATCTTAACTTTTTAATTTTTAGAAGTCTATTTTTGCATCCTTCTTTATTTTTTACAGTATCTTATTCTTGTTTCATAGATGTAATATTCTTTCATGACTCTTCAAAGATATTAATGGGAGGGTATTTTAATTTATTTCTGCATTTTTTGTTTGCTTCAACCCTTTTCATTTATTTCATTAATTACTTAATCCTTAATTAGTTGTTGGCTGTTATATTCTCCTTGTTTCTTGCACATTAGAGGCTTGCTCAAATACTTTTAGCAGTTTACATTTTTCTAAGTGGACACTAAATTCTAAACTAAAGGTTCTAAATCAAGAGTAAACAAGCCCAGCCTGGGATTTAGCTCAGTGGCCTAAGCGCCTGCCTGGCAGGCACGAGGTTGTGAGTTGGATCTCCAGTACCAAAAAACAAAACAGACAAAAGAAAAAAAGAGTAAACTAGACCTGTCAATTGTTGTGTTCCAGTGTAAGGTGATCTGGTGGCCAACTGCTTCCTTAATGTGGACATCCAATCCTTAGAACTTGCTAGTTCTATTCTCTGCAGTGATACTAGTTTTTCAAGGAAATTTCCTCTTATCTCTTTCTAGAGAAAAATCAGTCTGGCTTATAAGTTCTGGGCCTAGGCCCTGTTCAATAAGAAGACCAGCAAACAGCTCATCTGTTTTCTGTTTCAAGTCTCTGGACCCATTCTTCCATGTAAGTCTTTCTCTCTCACCTCTCTGGTTCCATTCATCAGAGTCACTAGTTATTCTATGTAGGACATAAACATCTATCTAAAAAGACACCCAAAGAAATCCCCAACACACACACACACACACACACACACACACACACACACACTCACATGAACCTTCACTTTTTCAGTGATTGATGCCCTCAGTTTCATGACTGTAGTGGTTTATGGAGCAAATCACAATCTTTCCCACTGGTGTCACAGTCTGTAGACATTTAACTCTACTTCTCTTCTGTGTGATGGCTTCACTACCATTCTTCCATGTATCATACAGTTTTATTGAAGATGGTATTTATATTTTGTCTTCTATTCTCCTTGTTTTGGGACTATACTAAAAGCAGAGAAAAAACTAGAAAACCCTTTTTAGTTTGCCATTTGTTTGTTTGTTTAGTTATTTATTTGAAACTGGAAACTGTCGGCCTGACAAGTGCTCTGCCGCTAAGTTACACCCCACGCCTTAGTCCACCATTTTGAAATCAATTACCTTCTACAGTTATTTATAATGGTTACAAAGGTTTGTTGTTTTGATTTTTTCCTATTCCAATCTCTATTACCTTTGCTATCCAATTCACTTAATTAAAAGGTTTTTGAATGGCTAATGAGTGTTAAGCAGTGTTTAGATGTTAGGGTGACTGTAGTAAGCTAGAAAGACATGGTTCTTCTCTCATACACATGCAAATCCACTGAGCAGATGCAACTAATTTGTACAGATACCTGTTTGAAGTTTGTATGCTTGTCCATTTCTTCTGACACTTTTTACTCATGTCCATGCCCTCCATACCTTGCGTGATGATTTAAATTTCAGTGTCTGAAAGTAACTACCTGATTGAATTGACTTATTACCTTTGCTTTGACTATACCAGAAGCCTGAGAAGATGAGAATGGCAGCATGGGTAAGCATAATTGAAAGGAACAACAAATACAATTGTATCTTCTGTACAATCTTAACACACAAAATTGACTGAGCTAACACCAGAAATTCAGAATCCAGGCTCACCTCTATTTGATTTGTGACAGTTAAGGAATAGAATTTAGACCCAGAAAGAGAAAACAGTGGAAATATTTGGGAGCCAATATTTATGTATCTCTAACAGCCAGATATCTGGTGCAAAAGGAGACCTTGCATTGTGACAGAACAACTCTCACCAATATGGCAGCATTCTCTTATTGGCAGCTGCAAACTTGGAATTGATTTAAGTTTGAAACTGAGTAAAGAAAAACCCTTCATCAATTAGCTGTGACACACAACAAGAAGGAACATATTATTTTCAGTTGAGATGTGGCAGTTATATTACTACCAGTGGCTTGCAAAATTGTCATTGTCTAGCACACATAGCCACTTTGTAATCTCAGCCAACCACTCTCCTATTAAAAGTAATTATCAGTTTCAATATCTCAGAACTCTCCATCAGCTAAACAAATATTTGAGAGAAAATTCAAAGTTAAATCCATATTTATTTCCAACAATGTTTTCTATTCTGTTCAGACCAAAACAATGTAGTAAATCTTCTGAAAGCGATCTCAACCTCTCCTGCTGCAAAGAAACGGATTTGTTCATTTCTTAGATGTTTAAAATGTGCAGAGCAGTTCCCTAGTACCAGCTAATTTATAATGAGGAATAGATAAATAAGGCAGTGCTCCTGCATTTGGGGGCCTGTAATCTACAGAGAAGCAAAAACACAAAGATATTTTTATTGTGATAAGGAATCAGGTTCTTTGAGAGAACAGAGAAAAAAGGTATTCAGATGAAGTCAGTTTGGCAGATGAAGTGCCTGCCTGGCAGGCGCAAGGTCATGAGTTTGATCCCTGATAAAAATAAATAAATAAATAAAATTTTTAAAATATTGGCAGATGAAGGACAGAGAAGATCCATTTTGTGATGTTCATGAAAAATGACTAAAACTTTGGCTAGTAGACATGAAGCAAACATTTTTATTACATTTGTTCTAGTGTCTAGATACTATTTAAATGATAGGAATAGCTAACTTTATTTGAAACATAACATATGCCACATAATCTCCTTTGAAAAATTATTTAGATCCATTTATCAAATGCCTTTTAAATATATACTGTATGATACAGGTTGTCCTCATTTGCAATGTTACTCTGAGAAATGAAGGTGTTTAGCCCTAGACAATCAGAGGAGCTTAGATCTGGACCCATGAACTCTGTTATTTGATAGCTTCACACTAAATTACCTCCACCAGTAAAATTTTCTAGAACCATGCTGTCCAATGCGGGAGCTACTAGCTACATGTGGCTCTTGAGTACTTGCAATTTGGTTTCTCTGAATTGAAATGTGCTGAACCGTAAAATACACATGAGAGGTTGAAGGCTTATTATATTATTAAAGTTAATTACATCCACTTTGTGTTCTCTTATTTTTATTAACATGACTAATAGAAGGCTTAAAATTATGGATATGACTCACATGATAGTTTTATTGGACTCTTCTGGAGATGAAACAGATAAGGACAAAGACACCTTCCAGATGATTGCCTTGCAGTCTGGTGGGGAGATCTGACAGTACACAAAACAGTACTGTCCACAGCAGGGTGTGACAGTTTCAAAATGGAGCACATAAATATTGGTTTTTATGAGTCATAGAAGACTGAAATTTCTTCTGGCTAAGATAATCTACTGTCTTGGTTACAACTGAAATTTCACAGAATTCCAAATCTGAATATTTTCTCTAGCCGTAGGGTTATCATAGAAACATGAAGAATCTCTGAAGCCAATTATGAATTTCAACAGCTCACTGGATACTTACACAGAAAACAGAACGAATTAATAAAACTCAGGGCCACTCCAGAACCAAGTTAGTCCAGAGTTGCTAATAAGTAGCATATTCCCTTCACCTAGTAAAATCTGTTAAGCATCTGCTACATGCTTAAACAAAGATTTTAGGTTAAAACAATAGTTTTAGTTCCAGAACCCATTATGCCTTCTCCATTCCAATATTAAGGTAGTGTTAGGTGGAAGATTGATAAAAAGGCAGACAACTGGGTGTAAGAGGCAAAGGCCTGGGCCCTGAAAAATCCAAATCCTAAGTAGCCTCTGAATAATAAGAATTAATTGAATCAACATAGCTTCACTAGGACTCCAACTGGATTTTCAGTTTTGATTAATTTAAATAATCTCAAACTATTTTGTGAACCAGCAGGATGTTTTGAAAGATAAACACACCTGCCTGCAATTTTACTTTCTCCTGAGTTTATCTAACTTCAGTTTCACATTTTCCTAATTCTCTTGATTGTTATGAACTAGTCTTTGACAACCTAAACAGATGCATTTCAAACAAGGACGCCAAATTCCTCTCCTGAGAATTTTACTCCATGGAAATTCCTATATAAGGTGCTGTAAAGTGAATCTTCTGGCAGCATTTGGAAGGCAGTTCTTTCTTCCTCATGGCATCACATTACTTGAAGACTGTTCAGCTTTTACAGTTCTGGAGCTGTAATTTTCAAATGTTAATTTGATACAAGCAAGACCACTTGAGACACAAGACCATAGTAAGATGTCATTATAATTACATGGGACACAGACCAATAAGCCAGTACTGCATATGTACAAGAGTAGTTTGCTTCAAGCCAGTTCGTGTATTCAACTCCCAGAAGCAGACAAACCAAAAAGATGTGTGCACATTTGACAACAAAACCCCACTATGTAAGAGTTGAACCTCTGATTTACATAGGCCTGATTCTGACCAGTTCTTAAACACTACTAACTAAAAATTATTTACTTTCTTTTTAAAATTTAGGAAAGCAAGATACACAGTGACTGGAAACTCAAATAGTGATTGGCCGCTAGAATCAGAACCAGAATAGTTAGATCACTCACTTATAGTGAAACAAGAATTCTCAAGCAGACTTATACGACCTCATTCTATTCCATAAACTCTACAACATACTTCCTACAACAAAATAATTTAGCAATGTACAGATGCATGCATCCTTTCCAACATTCTATAAATTATTTGATATAATTGGTGAAATTAAGACAAGATTGTTCACCATATTTTCACATCTATAAAACAGGTAAATGGTAATAGTATTGCTATAATATCAGGTGGTTAAGTGGCTATATGTGTTTCTTTATAATAAATCATATGTTTTATTTTGCCTAATCATTCTACATTTCACTTCACAGAAAATTTGATATCTCTTGGCAATTTAAACAACTTCTGAAGGCTTCTATTTTCTATCTATAAATGTCGATAATTCTGACACCTATGTCTGTTAAAATGAAATAATGAATCTGAAACATTGTGTATTGATAAATAATATGAATGTGACTTCACTGGAGCTGAAAAATAATTATAGAATTCATAAAAACGTTTAATTTTATTTTTTTCTCTTAAGTCATGAAAGAGTACTGTGAAAGCAAGAAAAACACTTAATTCTCTTGTTTCTTTCAATTACCCACAAGCTTGGAGAGGGTAAATTCATCATGTGCACATGCTTCAAGAGTCCAAGAGAAGATGACAACAGGTTTCATGCCAGAGTCAGCTACCTGGAAGAGAATTTCTGGGAAGGAGAGTGAATACTGAGTTGTAAGCTTTAGGAGTGATTAATAGAATTCTCAAGGTATCATTTACAAGAAATGTCAGAAAGTAAAGTGAAGCCCTCACAAGTAAATACTGAAGCAGGCATTAAAAGACCACTAGACATAAATAGCAGTTGCTAGAAAAAATGTGGAGATATCATCACCAGGTCCAATTAAGTTTTCTTTATGAGAAATTGTGGGAGAAGGAAAATCAGACATCCATGGTGTATGGCCAGATCTCCACAGCTCCACACATTACACTTTCCTCAAAATGAAAAAGAACTATGAGAAAATGAGAAGAACATGGAAAAGAATAGTATAGTTATATAAAACAGAAAGTAAGAATGAAGTTATGACTCTCCCCTGCAATTCTGATCTTCTTATAATTTTTTGAGGTTCAACAGTGCCCTTTGGCTCAGATTTTTATTTTGTAAAGTTTATGCAGGTGTCAGATATATATAAGGTATCATCAAAACATATGGTTAACATTTAATTTTTAAATGTATTACAGTGAGAGCCACATTGCTATGATTCCCCTCAAAACACTCCTCTTTGCTTCAAGTACATTTTTACCACCTTTCTTGCCACTTTCTAAATTACTTCTGGAAGTCCTCTTTAGCGAATGTCTTTGGTTGAGGTGTCATGCCCGTGTCATGCCCATGTCAATGTCCTACATTAATTGGAAATGTCAGAGGAGAAAAATATGGTCAAGCATTAATCAGCAGAAAATACAGCCTCTCCAGAACCTGGACTTGAAACACCTGGAAAAGAACAACTTAGTGAAAGAAAAAAGAAAATTGATCTCTGGAAATTGAGAGGGAGCTGACAGGAAAAAAAGAAACTGGAGAAGACAGAGAAATGGGACACATTGCAGAGAAAGAATGAAGGAGTCTGGAAAGCTCACAATGGGTCTCAGAAAGGGAGAATCTATCTCCACAGACACAGATAAGCCCTAGGGTTGGCAGCTCCAGGGAGAATAAAACAGACTGGGCCAGCAGCACTAGACTCAAAGAAAAGTTCATGGTTATTGGGTTATTGAGTTATTGGGTTTTACTCTGAGAGCAACTCCTTTTGCATGGAAGACTAGAGTTGAAGGCTTTAAGTCTATTGGTTGGTGCTACCCACATCCATATTGGGGTTTCTGTCTTTAGTAAATCCATTCAGCCACATCCAGAACTATGCTAAAGTAATTACGCCCTAATCCAGCATCTCACAGCCATGATACAGCCATGATCCAACCATCTACCAAAAGTCTACCAGTGATTTTTGGGGGCAAGAGAAGCATCAAGATACAAGCCATAATAGCCAATTATACTTCAACCTCCCCTCCTGAATTAATGGAACTGGATGGATCTTAGGACAGAAGCAAACACATATAGTAGCCACACCCAGAGTGACAGAAAAAAGCAATAACAAAAGGGTCTCCATATTAGCAACAGTCTTTCTACTGTAATGAGCCCACTAATTTGGAAAAACAACTCAGAAAAAATGAGAAGACAAGGTAACGGTATTTTCCTCCAGTTTTCCTCCAACTGCCCAAAGCTGATTCATAGGCAGCAAGGGGGAAATCAAAAGCCACAGAGCTGCATTATTCAAATGGATAAAAGAAGATATTTAACAGGAGATCAATAGTGTGCTCAATATGCTCAAAGAAGATATAACTAAACAGATAGTGAACTTAGTAAGCAAAATGATCAGTGAGTTTAGAGAAGACACTAATAAAAAGCTAGCTTAATAAAACAATACAGAATATGAATGGACAATTTAGCAAAGAATTAGAGTCCATAAAAAGGTACCAAACAGAAATTCAGGAGATTGAAATTATGTTGAAAGTATAGAGACCAGAAGATAGGGTGGATGTCAATGACCAATTATTCAGAAATAAGAAAAAAACAAGAGAATCTGAAAACAATGGATTACTGATGGAAAAAAAAAGTTAATCTAAGATTAATTGGAATTAGTGGAAAATCAGAAAACAGAACAAATGGGAAAAGAACTATAGAGAAGTGATAGCAGAAAATTTTTTGAATGTGGGTAAAGAATTTAACATTGAGATAATGAAGGTGTATGGAACCCCAGATAGCCACAATGAAAAAAGAAATTCTCCACAATGAATCATACTCAAAATGCTCAGAAGACCAACAGAAAGATAGAATTTTAAAAGCTGTTAGAGAAAGAACAAATCACTTACAAAGGTAAACCCATTGAAATTATAGCAGACTTCTTAACAGAAACTATAAAAACCATGAGGCATTGGTGTTAAGTGTTCCAAGCACTAACTGCAAACAATTTCCATCCAAGACTGATACAAAATGCAAAACTATCTTTCAAAATTGATAAATAAATAAGAGCATTTTAACAATAAGAGCATTTTAACAGATTTGTGACTACTGAACTAGCACTTCAAAAAATCCTCAAGGATATCCCAGAAAAACACAATGAAGTCAACAATTTTAAAAGGTCAAATATACCAAGCAGGGTGAAAATTAAAGCAGAGAGGGAAAAAAGGAATCAGCAAAAGAAAAATAATACAATGTCAGGAATTAGTTGATATCTTTCAGTAGTAACTCTTAATGTGATTTGTCTCAGTTCCTTAAACAAAAGGCTGATTGGCAGAATGTATAAAGAAATAAAATCTAATGATATGTTGTATACAAGATACACATTCAACTGAAAAAGAATTTTACAGATTAAAACTAATGGGTGGGAAACAATTTCCACACAACAAGGAAACAAATGATAATAACTAATGTGTTTTCAGACAAAGTAGACTTCAAGTCAAAACTGATGAGAAGAGACAAAGAATGTCACTGCACATTGGTTAAGGTATAATTTAATAGGAAGAGATAACAATTATAAACACATATGCACTGAACACTGGCACACACAACTTCATAAAACACTACTGGACATACAGATTAGAAAAACATCAGCAAAATTATAGTGGAGGGGTCAATACTCCACTATCACAAATAGATCAAATAGAAAAAATCAACAAGAAAATATCAGAGTTAAACAAAACCTTAAAAAAATTGGACATAGAAATATATCAATTAATTAAGTGTCCCAGCCAACAATAATATACATTCTTCTTAGCAGCACACAGAAGTTTCGCTAAAGTAGACCACATAATAGTTCATTAAGCTGTTTAAGTAAATGCAAAATAATAAAATGTATCCCATGCAGATTATCAGACCATAACACATTGGAACTATGGCAAAAGAACTTTCATAAATTACACAAACACGTAGAAATTAAACAATACTCTTGTCATGATACATTATGTGCAGGTATAAATTGCCTGTGATGAATGTGATCATTATATATATATCAAAAATATACCAATAAACTTAATTAATTATGAAATACTCTTTTAAATACTCAATGAATGACAGAAGAAATCCAGGAAGAAACTGAGTATTTCCTAGAGTCAAACCATAATACTAGGACAACATACCAGATTTAAGGGACAAAATGAAAGCAGTTCTAAAAGGGAAGTTTATAGCTGTGAATATCTACATTGGAAAAGCAGAGAAAGTGCAAATCAATAACCTAACAATGTACATCAATTTCTTAGAAAGTTAAGAACAATCCAAACACAAAGCTAGTACAACCAAGGAAATCATGAAGGTCAGTATAGAAATTAGGAAATTAAAATTAACAAAACATACAAAAAATCAAGGCATAACAGAGCTTATTCTTCAAAATAATAAGCAAAATATATAAACCCATAGTCAACTTTCCTGAAAAAGAAAGAAAAGACCCATATCAATGCAATTAGAAATGAAAAAGGCCAAATCACAATGAGAGTGCTGAAACACACAAATTATTAGTAACGTTGAAAACCTGTACTACAATAAACTGGAGAATGCAGAAAAGTTCATAGATTTCTAGGTATATATCAATTACCAAAAATGAACCAAGAAGGTATAAATACACTGAAAAATAAAAAGGCAATAAAATAGAAACAATAATTTTAAAAATTTCACCAACTAAATAAAACACACGCCAATGCTCCTCAAAATCTTTAATACAGTTAAAAGGGAAGGAGTACTTCCAAAATCATTCCTGAAACCTAACATTATCCTGATTACAAAACCAGACAAGAACACAATCCAAACAGAGAACTGCAAGCCGATGTCTTTAATGAATATACATGCAGAAATTGTCAACAAGATACTGACAAACAGAATGCAACAAATTATCATAAAGTCCATACACAATAACCATGTTAGTTTCATCCCAAGAGTTGCAAGGAGGCTTCAACATATGCAAATAAATAAACGTAATACTTCACATAAACAGAAGCAAGGACAAGATCACATGTTCACCTTGCATTAAAAAAGTATTTAGAAAGGCCTACATTCATTCTTCATAAAAACCATAAAAGAAAATGCATACCTTATCTCATTCTGATAAAAACCATTCATGATAAACCTACCGACAACATCGTATTAAATGGATCTAAAATCAAATAAAAGACAAAAATGTCCATTATCACACTTGTATTCAATATAGTAGTACATGAAACATTAGCCAGAGCAATCAGGCAAAATAAATAAATAAATAAATAAATAAATAAATAAATAAATAAAAAGGATACATACTGAAAAAGAAGAAGTCAAATTATTATTATTTGCAGATGACACACATAACCCAAACAGTTCCATCAAAAGACTCCTAGAATTAGTTATCAAATTCAGCAATGTAGAGGATACAAAATCAACACACAAAACTTAGTACTAGTTCTATATATTAATAATGAACTCACCATGAAAGAAATTAGGAAAAGTTTGTCACATTAGCATCAAAAAAGATTAAACACTTAGGAGTTATCTCGCAAGTGAAAGATTTCTACAATGAAAACTACTATACTGCAAAGAGAGAAAGAGCGAGACAGAGAAAGAGAGAGAGAGAGAGAGAGAGATTGAATAGGACACAGGAAAATAGGAATATATCTCCTGTTCCTAGATAGGCAGAAATAATATATCAAAATGGCTCTACTTCCAAAACTGTTAAGCAAATTTAACACAATCCCAATCAAAATGATAGTATTACTCATAGAACTAGAGAAAACAATCCTAAAATTTATGAACTAGAAGAGACTCAAAATACCAAAAGCAATCCTGGGATGCAAATTACAAACCAGAGGCATCATGATTCTGGACTTCAAGTGATTTCGCAAAGCTACAGTGATTTTAAAAAGGCAGGCCAGAGGCATGAAAACTGGCATGCAACGGAATACAGGATGCAAAAACAACCTCAGGCACACTTAGCTAGCTTATCTTCAATAATGTTTCCAAAATACATGCTAGCCGGGCGTGGTAGCGCACGCCTTTAATCCCAGCACTCTGGAGGCTGAGGTAGGCGGGGCGTTGTGAATTCAAAGCCGGCTTGGGCTACATCGCGAGCACAAGGCCAACCTGAGCTACATAGTGCGACCCTGACTCAAAAAATTAGGGCTGGGAGTTTGGCACAGTGCCTTAAGCGCCTGTCTGTCAGGCGAGAGGTTGTGAGTTCGATCCCTGGTGCTGCAAAAAAATAAATAAATAAATAAATAAATAAATGAACAAAGCACATGCTAGAGAAAAGATAGCTTGTTTAACAATTGGTACTAGGAAAGCTGGATATCTACATGAGGAAGAACGAATCTAGATCCATAACTCTCATCAGATACTAAACTAAAGTAAAAATGATCAAAGATCTAAATGTTTAAACAGAAACAACCTGCAGAAAGATAAAACAGGTAAAACTCTTAAAAACACAGGGATATGCAAGAACTTACTAAACAGTACCCCAATTGCACAAGAAAGAGTATCAAGAATCAGCAAATGGAAATTATATCAAATGAAAATGGTTCTGCACAGTAAAGGGACTGAGAAGTAGAGTGAAGAGACAACCTACAAAATGATAAATGAACACTTTTGTCACTTATTTCTAATAGAGAGGAATAGTATCAAGAATATATAAAGAACTGGAAAATGAGACCCTCCAAAATAAAAGACCAAATAAAAAATAGACACTACAGTGAATAGAGCTTCTCAGGATATGAATTACAAATGACCACTAAATATGTGAAAAAATGTTCAATATCTCTGGTCAAATTAAAATAAATCTAAAACAATTTTACTCTAGAAAAATGGCTATCATTGAGAAAACAAGTAATAACAAATGCTGGAGAGGCTTCTGGGAAAAAGAACACTTCTAGATTATTGGGGAGAAGTAAACTAGTAGAATCACTTTGAAAATTGGTATGGATAGTACTCAAAATATAAGAGTAGAAATTCCTTTCAAATTAACTATTGTCATTCTAGGAATCTTCCTGAAAGAATTAAAGACATCATATTACAGTGATACTTTCTTATCCACGTTGATAGCCCCATAGTCTACAATACCTAATCTTGGAAGTAGCCTGTATATTTATCAAGGGATGAATGAATAAAGAAAATGTAGTGTTTATACACAGTGATGTAGTACAGTGTCATAAAGAAAGATAAGCATGAGTCATTTGCTGGTAAATGGATGTACCTAGGGACCTTAATGTTAAGTGTAATAAATTAGAACCTTAAATATCACAGGATTTTCTTCATGTAAGAAACCCAAAGTATAAATAAAAAGTAAAATACATGATATATAATAAGAAATAGGGAGGTAAATCCTTTATAAAAGTGGAAGGAAACTAGAAATAAAGGGAAGGGAAAGGAGATGAAGAAAGCATTAATATGTGTTATGTATGCATACCAACTCCCCATGAAGAGTATATCCATTGTGTGTTGCAAACATGTACCAATGAAGAAAAACTCAATCAAAAATTCAAAATGGGTATTTTTTTGTGTTCATTTTGACTTTCGGGAAAAGTCAGAATTTGTAAGGTGCCGTATTCAGAGATATTCAAACAATGGAGTGGATGAGTACACACTAATGTTTTTATGAGCCTGTTTTTCCAATGATTGACACCTGGCAGCAGCATTTAGTGTATTTTCATCACCTTAAAAGACACTCATGAAAGAGGACTTCCAGAACTACAAAAGAAAAATAATAAATGGATAAGTGTGGTCTAAGCAAGGGTGATTTTTTTTTGTTTTTATTCTTCATTGCTCCATCTCTTGATTCCCTTCCCACTTAGAAAAGCACTGTCTCCCTACTTCCTATTATCTGTCTTTTATTTGACTCTTCATTTATATTTCAAGTCTTTCATATAAGAGAAACCACGTGATATTTAAACTTGTATGTCTGATGTGTATCATTTAACATTATGGTTCTAATAATACCTAATCTTGGAAGTAGCTTCTGTTTTCCAAGTGGTTCAAGCTCATCTTTCTTTATTGTGTACAAATACCACATTGTTTTTTTCTTTTTTGCAGGGGGAGTACAGGGAATCAAACTCAAGACCTTATGCTTGCCAGGCAGACACTGTGCCTCTAAGCTCTATCCCCAGTGCAAATACCACATTCTTAAGGGTGATTAATGGCAATATTTTTACTGCAATAATATTTTATTTAAACATATTTTTATCAGCCCTTATAAGAAAAAACAGAATACAGCATTTGTTATCTTCAGTGTACCATATCATGTACTAGCTGATTAATTCCCATTATTTACATGACTCTCAGAAGAGCCTCATAATTACTTGCAATCGACAAAGGAGAAAACTGAAGTGCAGAGAGATGACCAGATTATGTAACTAATAACTGGTCAAGTCCGGATTAAAATTCATATTTCTATTATCCCCCAATTCATATCCCTTTCATTTTCTTTACTAAGATACGGTGTTGACTTGGGAATAGCTACTGCTTATCAAACTTTCCTAATTCCCATTTGTTCATAAAGAAATACGTGGTATTAGAACTGCTTTAGGTACTTGAAATAAACATTATTGAAACATGCACTCTCATCCCATAAAGGTTTCCACTAGTGTTATTCAAGTCTCTGTTTACTCTATTTCATTTATACTCAAATTGAATTTCAAGTAGAGGTCTTATATAAAAGATTTATGTAGACATAGAACCTTAATGCTTGAAAGAATTTTGGAAAGCAAAGTCTACTTCCTATAATTTTAGAGACTTTGAAACTGAGATACTAAAGCGTTGAGTGGATTCACTTAATATTAGTATTGAAGATGAACAAAGCCCAGATTTGTCTCCATTGGTGAGTCAAAATACTTGGCATGTACAATTTAAAGTAAAAGACATTTATTTTGATTCATGGTTCCAAGATTTCAGTCCATGCTTCACTGGCTCCAAGGCAGAAACATGGTGGAGGAGAATGGCAGAAGAAAACTGTTCATTTCATGGTGGCTGGAACTGGAAAGTACTGGAAAGAGCCAGAGAGGAAGGCTGTAGGGTCAGTTATAATCCTCAAATCATGTCCCAGTGACTGTCTTCTTCTGACTAGGTCCCACCACCCAGTAGCCCATCCAATTATTCATCAATGCGTTAACCCATTGTGGAAGTCAGTACCTCACACTCCAATATCCTCTCAGGAATCTCCGAATCTAGTCAAGCTGATAATCAAGAGTAACGAGCACAGGGTCCACATCAACAGATGAAGGGATGGAGTGATTTGTACATGACAGAATATTATTTAGGCATAGGGAAGAATGAAATTTGTCATTTAAAGGCAGGTTGATAGAACTGGAATGCTGTCAGCTGTACACATAAGAACAAGAGACTCATGTTCTCTTGCCTATGAGGAAGAGCCAATCTGCATGTAAGATTATTATTATTAGATGCTGGTAAGGGTAAGATGGGGGATAAAATGAAATCAGGTAGAAGGAATAAGTTCTAGTGACCTACAGGTAGTTGTACAACCATAATACAGAATAACATGCATTTTATAAATATCTAGAAGAGAGGAGCTCAAAGTCTCCAAATATAAAGAACTTATTAGGAAAGGAACATACTAATTACCATGATTTGACTAGTGCTTGTATGGATGTGTTGAAATATCATGCTGTAGCCTATGTATAATTAATACATGTGTTATGGCTTAGATGTACTATGTTGCCCCAAATTCTCATGTGTAGGAAAGGTGACTGGAACATGGGGGCACTATACTCGTCAGTAGATTCATCCATTGATAAGCTGAGTTGCTCACGGATGTTAGGAGGTGGGGTCTGGTTGGATTTGGATCACTGGGCACATAACTTGGAAGGGCGTATTCTTAACTCTGGCTCCTCCCTTCTCTCTCTGCTTCCTGGCTACCATGGGTTGAGCACCTGTTTCTCTGCCACATCTTTTTGCCATCCTGTTTCTGCCTTGATACCATCCAATCATTGACTGAATCTGTGAGCCAAAATGAATCTATTCCCCTTTAAATTGCGGCCATCATATATTTTGCTTCAGCAGTGAGAAAGTGAATGTAACATGTTAATTAAAAATTAAAACAGGGCCAGGGATGTAGCTCAGCGGCATAGTGCCTGCCTGGCAAGCTCAAGGTCATGAGTTCAATTCCAGGTATCAAAAACAAAAAAGAAAACAAACAAAACTAAAACAAGTAAATTAATATGGTAAATTCTACCATCTAAGAGAAAAAATCAATAGAGAAAAAGAATAAATATAAATTTGTTTTAATCAGAGAGTGTTTTGTTTCTTGTGCCCTTCTAAATGAGCAAAGCAAGATTAAGCAAGCACATACAATACTAGGGAAAGGCCTAGAATGTGATGCCAAGTGATCTGGATTTAAATATCAGCTTTGTTTGTTTTATTTTCCTGAAGAACTTAGCCTCTTGCAACTTTGGTTATTTTATAAAATGGGAATGTTAATTCTTACCTGAATTATTTTCAGAATTTAAAAAAGTAACATGGGCAATACCTCCGTCGAAATATGGTACATTGTAGCCATAGATTAAACTTTCACACATACATCTCTCTAATTAAAATAAATAAATAAAAAGCATTAATGGCGTTGCAGTGGTTAACTTATTTTTTTTCAGCGCACTTAAATCCTAGAATTGTGGCTAGAACTTGAAAAGAACAAAGGATTTAAAATAATATTAGTGTTTTTACAGTAGGGAAATATTTACAAATGTGAGCTTGATTTATTTCACTTATCAGTATGGTCTCCAATTGCCTCCATTTACCTATTAAAGCCTCAAGAATATTCTCCTTTATAGCTGAGTAATATTCCACTGCATAACAATACTACTTCTAAGATAACAATATGCAGTATATTAACTAATGTTAATTTCCTACTATTTTTTGAAATTCTGTATTGTTTCTATCTTTTTTCTGTTTTGCTTTTGAAAATAAAAAATATTAGACCAGAAAATCATAACCCAGTCACTACATTGCACAACAGCATCCACATAAAATTTTCCAGAATTATCATAGCAGTTATTCATACCGTATTCTTCAATCAGCATATTGTCACTGTATAAGCAAATCTGTTCACTCCCCTGTGTTCACTGCAAACTCATAAGAATGAGGCCTCAGTTAATCTACTTTCTTTTCGGCGTCAGTTTGACATTGTATTCTGCCTCTTCTTTCTTACAACAAATTGTACTCAAACCCCTTATCATGTTTCTGAAACAATATATGTAGTCAGCTGTAGTAAAAAATAAAGGTACAATAATTAAAATATGCAACATACTTGTGAAAGGAACCTGGTACTTTACAACAAAACACCTAATGTTTAGGCACACTGCAAGCTTAGCTTGCCGCAGGACTCCAGGTCAAACATGTGCCTGAGAAGTCTAAAGATTCCTGTTGTTTCTCCCCGGAATCTTGAAACCCACATGAGTTTAAAAAGGCTAGAATCCACAAAATGTATCTCTTCCTCAGTTTCTATTTTATTTTGAAGTAAATGAGAATTGGTGGTATGGTGAAAGCACTCTAAAATCAAGTCTTAGGACACAATTGAGGAATCAAGATTTAAGGTTTTAGTGCATACTATCATTATGAGAATCATGTCTCCAATTGAACTCTAGCTCCTTCAGTGAGAATCACTGCATGTGACTCAGAAAGTAGCAGACCACTTTTGGCACTCTAGGATACTGGTTCAAATCTGACAGTTCTGATAATGATAGGCAACTATCTCCAGCTGGGTGCTCTGTGTGTTGGTCTTCACTGAGTGCAAACTGAACAAATATTCATCTTTAAACTGAAGGAGAGAGAGGAAAAAAAGAGGGGAAAAAAAGAGATGAAGAAAAGGATGGAGTGATGAGAGAACTATAAAAGAAAGGGAAGAAAAAAGGAGACAAAAAGAAAATTGAGTTCCACTTACATGACAAGACTCAGAAAACGTTGGATGCCATCAGAAAGGACATTATAAATGAAGTGGGATGTATGATCCAACACTTTATACAGGTGACCACATGTCACTTTACGAGGACATGGTTTATTCTCTGACTCTGCATCCCTGTCCCCAGTCACTTGGGGCCACTGAGATTCATCCTTAGAAGCTTCCTTTCAGAATCACTATCACTGTACCACTAACTTTACCTCATAGTTCTAAGGATTTGGCTTGTTTCTTCTTCCTGTCAAGTCCCACCATTGTCTTCTAATCTTAGAACATGGATTCATTGTCACCGTCAAAGATTAAATCCCTTCCCCCACCTGATTACCACACAATATAACATTTTTTTCCAAGAACAAATCCATGTCATCATTACGAACTAAAACATTGCATAAACTAAACCCTCCCACTTTAATTAACATAAAATCCATTTGAATAGATGGAATTATGCCAATATTATAGATATTGAAGTACTAAACAATAAAATAGAGCTTGATACACTTTTTCACTGCTGATCCATTTTTTTAACTGAAAGTTATGTTTCCTTTATTCTTGGCTTTCAGATGCTCATAACCTAGTAATGTATGGAAAAAAAGAAAATAGCACTGGAGTGTGGTAACAGAAGGATCATGAGTCTGGAAAGAAGAAAGTAGAAAGATGGGATTTTAGATAGGTGGAAATGCACAAATAATCTGGAGTTGTTTAAAGTCAGAATTAAGGTGTTTTGTAAGACTGTGGCATAGAGGAAATCAAAGGGTTGTTGGAGATCAGTTAGAAGAGGATTTGAATGCAAAGTAGTAAGCTATATCATTACTTCACATAAAGATGTTTTCAATTTGCTCCAGCTTAAAAAGTGGATGAGACCAAAGAAAAATTAGAGGCAGAAAGGCATGTATCATCCACATTGAGATGATATAACACCCGATTAAAGTCTGCTGTAGCAGGGTGGATGAGAATTAAGTATGGAGGTAGAATTTACTTCTGTAGTTGTTGGCCAATTTGGCTGTGACAACTGAAACTGAAGGTTTGATTGATGATTCTAGATTAGGCAATAGTTTAAAAAATCTCACAGACCTCAAACTAAGGAATACTTCTTGACACATTAAAGAAAAGTAAAATTAGAACAAAATGATCTAGTATCACATAACCATATAACAAAAAATCCTTATGAAATGAATAAGCTCATGAGCAGTGCTTCTCAAATTTTAATGTGCATACAAATCACTTGGAAATTTTACTAACCTGCATATTCATGTTTGGTATTCTTCTTATGAGGAACAAGAACCTATTTTGAACCACAAATCATATGTTGAATAGCAAGAGTATAAAATGCAGAAAATGAGATCTTTGAGATGCTTTTGGACAGGTGGTAATAATATAATAGATCAATAAAGAAAACTGGAAATGCACATTTTTGGGAGTGTAGACAGGGTGGAATATGTTTTACCTTTTAAGGTTGTTCTAAGAGGCTAGCCCTGACCTCTACAACATGTTCAGGGAGTAGCCCATAGTGGCCACATGGAACGTGATGCCTTGACAGCTCTTTCTAAAAAAGGCTTTTCAATGTGTGGGATGGGAAGAACAAGTTCAATATAACTTAGAGTTCCTTCACAGCTAAGAATGGCCAAGAACGTCCACCTTCAGTAAAAAAAAAAAGAAAAAAAATGGTGTTTTTCCTTTGCCAAGACTCAAAGATTCACACTGGATGTGGAAATGAAAACATTCAGCAGCCAGCTCCCTCAAACAATTTTGGAAATATACACCAGAGAGCTTTACCCAGAACTAAATAGTTACTGTTTGGCAAGTATTTAGAATAGTGGATGAAACAACTCATAAATCCTCTTAATTCTCTTCTTA